>JAZGTK010022892.1:0-10124 GCA_036877625.1 Ambastaia sidthimunki | reverse complement strand
TCGTTAAGCTCTGATTTTATATTTTCACTGTAATCATTTAGTAATTCCATGTATAAAACTGTTTTCTGTTCTTTGTAGATCAGAGTCAAAAATGTGGTCCCCACTGGTCACTGAAGAAGGAAAGGCCAATCCATACAAGATGAATCTGGCAAATACAGAATCACAGGTGTGTAATAGCTTTGCTAAATGGACAGTTTTTGTAACATATATAACAGGATCTTTTACATCGCTGCTAAACAAATAAAGGCTCGGCAATATAGCCTGCCAAAATGAAGTCATTGTTTATGTCCTAACAAGCCTTATCCATGGAGACCAGACTTTATCGGCCAAAGCCATGACGCAATACCCACATCCTGCTGGCTAAGTTGGAAAATTAGGGTCAAACTGTGTGATCATAGGAAGTGTGTGGAGTTTGACTACATAGTTTGGCTCTATAAACGTTTCCTGACTCATGCAGAGGAGAGTTTAGAATGTAGAGAGCGTGCATCATAACAGCACGACTGCTGAAAGCAGTTTTTAACAGCGGAAAGTTGCACAATTCGTAAAAACGCTTAGTCAATGGTGTGGCAACCCTTGTATTGTTTAATAGCATTTGTTTGCATTGCTTGGTTGAAATACCTACAGCTACAAAAAAGTAATGATTGATTCTCCAATATGTTTTCTGGCCTAAATAGATGAATATTACCACACATGCCTTATATAATAATGTAACATCATTTATTTCTGTTGTTGCACCTTCTGCAATTGTGATTTTTTTCTCTAAGCCTCTGTTAAACATGCGACATGCAACACCTGCTTTGCTACACAGATTAATGGATCTCTGTTTTCTATAGGAGGTGAAACATATAGGCTCTGCTCATAACAGGAGTGCTATGCCATTCAATGTAGGCAGCCCAAGGGTGGTCACCAGCCAGTACAACAACCCTGCAGGCCTGTACTCCACTGAGAACATCAAGAGTTTCAACAGTGCAGTGGGTGATGTCAAGACCTCTGCTATTCCCAGCGAATCCAGTAGGAAGTGAGCATGTTATGCCTGTTTATACCTCATTGCCTGTGGATCTTGGGAGGAGTTGCATTTACAAGGCATAATTTGTATTGCATTTGCATATTACGTATTTGGCAGATGGTTTTATACAAAGTGGCTTAGAGTGCATTTAATCCTTAAAGCTGCAACCTGTAACTTTTGCCTCTCTACTGCCATTTTATACATATGTAGGAATCAGTTGAAGGCAAACTGACATTTCCTGGGAAATCGGACCTGACAGCTCAAGTTATAAATCATTGTTATAAGCTTATGGTTGTGAAAGGGGGAAAGATAAGGACATTGTTTTGAACACTGATCTGCCATGTACTAGCATGTGACCTACATGGTTTTTGTTCATTTTTAACCCATAAAAGTTACACATTCCAGCTTAAATTTCCTTAAACACTAAAGTTAAATTTATCTGTGTATGTTCCCTGGGAATTAAACCAGAGACCAGAGAAATTATAAAATAATTTTGAGATAACTTTGCTTGTCATGTGGCCATCATCAGTCTAACTTTTCTCCTCTTTTTTAGTTCAGATTCTTCCAGACCTGGCCAACCAAAGGCTCCAATAGCCGCAGACTCTGAGGTGTACAAAATGTTGCAGGAAAATCAGGATTCCCAAGAGCCTCCACGACAGTCTGCTTCTTTCAAAGTTCTGCAGGAGATCCTGGATACCGGTATAATATCATACACACCTTGTGCACGCTCAACTTGACTGGATCTGTGTGTTGCAAACAAACTACTTGAAATCAATCCAACTGCTGACAAAAGAGATTTTATCTTCTGTATAGCTGGAACGAGATCATTTACGTCTGATGACAAATAGGCCATTCCACAGGGATTTTTACTCTCAGGAGATGATGCCCTATTGTGTGACTTCACTGTCTCTGAAGCATATCTTATTGGACGATTGTGGATTTAATTTCTTATTAAAATGGCCAATAAAATAATTTCTTTATTTAATTTCTAATTTCATATTTTTCATCACTAAACAGGCCTGGAAGTTGCCATGGCATTAAATCCCAGACAAACCATTCACATACTCCTACATTGTGATATATGTGATATAAATGTCTTAGCAGGCCATAGTTTCTTATAATAAAGTTTGGGTCATGAAGCTGGTCATTTGTTATCATCAAATACTAAATTTATGTCTATGGCCACATTTGTGAAACACATTTTTCAGATGTCATCAGGGCCTAAGCATAAAATGAATGTTTGTTTCTCTTTGTCAGATGATCCAGATAAACCCTCTGGCTTCAGGAGCGTGAAAGCCCCCACCACAAAAATTGGAGCCTCCGTGGGAAATGCTGAAAAGCTCACAGTTTGTGACAAATGTGGTTCAGGGATTGTGTAAGTTTCACATTTTTTATATTTCTTAGAATTTTTATAGGAATTTTTAATATGTAAGAAATGCTGCCATCTTGTGGAATATTTTGGAACTCTGTTATTGACAGTCCAAAATCCCAATTTGGGGTTGTTGCAGTCTTTTAAGATTTAATTACGTATTGAATATTTTCATCATAAAATTACCAAAACATGCTTCACTGTTTTGTGATGAACTTTATTGAATTCTATTTTGGTTATAAAGGGGAATGATGGTCAAAGTTCGAGACAGGTTCCGGCATCCGGAGTGTTATGTCTGCACAGACTGCGGGATCAACCTTAAGCAAAAAGGACATTTTTTTGTCGAAGACAAGATTTACTGCGAGAAACACGCTCGTGAACGCGTCACTCCTCCAGAGGGTTACGATGTCGTCACTGTTTTTCCTAAATAGAACTTTATTCCAGTGAAGCTTAGAACTGCACATTCCCTCATGTAGGGGAATTAGATAGGAAATCCCAAACGCTTTATTTGGATAGTCTTCAACTAGGGACGCTTTTTTTTGCCAAATTCGTGTGTGTGTAACTCTTACATGCGCAGGTAATATGTGGATTTTATTGGACACCGGAAACGGTTATCAGGAAAACCTGGAAATGTGCGCCATCTGAGTATGTGAATGTTGAGTCTATCCAGAGGAAGTGCCAACATTTTAAACATTCCAATTTCTTAGTCATTCCATACATATATCGTGCTGTAAAGGGCTTATCTTATTGGTGCTAGGGTATCCTAAGACCACTTACTGCATTTGCTGCTTTAAGTTTCTCATAAATTGATAATTGAATGTAAGTATAAGCAATCATTGTCATATTCCTTATGTACACCGGTATGTAAAATCTATTGTTTATTGATTTCCCATAATTTTATGGAAATAACTTCCTTGTGAAATAAATTGTTGCATATCTATTGTGACTTTTCATTATCATTAATTTCCTTAAAGATTCTGTTCATACAGATATTTGTTGTGTTTTGGGGAAACAATACAACCTGCATATCGAAAACCTTTCAAAGTGTTTTTTGCACGTATTCATGTAGGCTAATTTACCTGCGGAGATTTGAGTGGATGTAAAGAAGTAACCTTAAATTTCAAACAAAATTAAGCTTAACCGGAGAATTATTGTACAGTTAATAGCTGTCCTAATTGTGGCATTGTGTTATAGGCTAAGTTATTGTTACCTATAGTAAGTCTAGCCAATGCGTGGAATTACAGCGCGACTGGTGAGTAAATAAATAAATTCATTACAATTTAGTTCATTTAGAAAAACATTTGGTAAACATTCATTACAGATGCAAATTATAACATATGTACATGTATTAAAAACCGATAAAATTGATGTATTTATTTATTTGCTTAAATGCAAGCGAAATAAAACAATTTAGATATTTACAACAATTGTATCACTATTGTCCGATTTCAGCAGGACAATTTGTCAATTTAAGGTAATTAGGTGTACAACTCTTTTAAACCTTAATTGTGTCAAAAATGTCCTTAAGCATATAATAACAGGGACAACAAATAAAGGAGAAGAAGACAAAGAAGGAATTATTACCAGACATACAAAATTTCAATACCCAAGGCCGGTTTCATACGCACAACAACGCAATACAGAGTTTGTCAAATTTGTTTTGTGAAAAAACATCTGCTACTCGCACATTAGGCTTTCACCAGCCAAACGAAATGTCAAATTTTCGTGAAAATTGCTGTTAAATTCTTCCAGTAACAAATCCGAGTAGCCTTGTGATTTTTGCCAGTTTGACTGGGAAATTGTGGAGTGCCAGCTGGACAAGTAGCTGCCTGACGCACTGTAAGGCATATCGAAGCACCCACTTGGCATTACGAGGTTCGTAACCTTTGATGAATCTTTGATATGATTTGAGATATGACGAACATGATCTGGAATTCCCAACGTTTCTGACAATGCCCAAATATAATTGTGAGCGAACCTCAAAGTCTCGATTTTTGTTAGTTTCGCGTCATTGGGAAAAGTTGGAAGGACGCTTCTCAAGGTATCCAATGCGGAGTTCAGTTTGTGCATGCGATGCCTTTCTCGGTCGTTTGCCTTCATTCTGCGATTGCCACGTTGTTTTCTCGGTGATTTACTGGACACCTTTTTTCTCTGGCTTTTCTTAGCTGTGTTCTCATTACTAAACGTAGATGAGCTTTCTTTAGTCGTTAAATCTATACTGCCAAGCTGTGAATCTCTGTTGGCGTTGGTTTGTCGACCTTTGGCGATGTATGGAGATTCTGGCGTGACATCTAATGTTGAACTCCAGTTTAATTTTAAAGTCCCATTCCTTCTTTCTAAAGCGCACGTGGATTTTGGGGTCATCCTGTACTTAAAAAGACAACAATATATCTTAAATAAAGACATCAAAAACAAGTAAAACAAATCTACGAAAGCTTTAATAAATCGCGTTGCTTACCTCCTGTAGCCTGGCTTAGTGAAACTGAGTTTCCGTGAGGGCATTGGTCTACAGCACTCCGTGTACTAAATCCCAGTGAGCAATATGCAGTTTCTGATCCATTCCGTCAATTTATATATCAATGAGACAATAGAAGGTGATGCTCCCCTTAGCCGTGTCCCTTTATCCCACCTGCGCTTTAGAACAAACCAATGGAGTCAAGTGGCCAATCAGAACTCTTTGCCAAATTTACTGTCGCCCTCTAGCAATAAACGGAACAGCCAGAAGACTGTTGTCTATACAAAACAAAATATAATAGTAACATTAATCTATACGAATCAGAAAAAAAAATCAGCACGAGAAAGTTTTTATTGGGCATATAGACCCTTATTTTCCACAATGAAATATTGCAACTCATTGGGGTTGATTAGTTAATTGTGAAATATATGATATTTTTAAACATTTCCCACTACAAATGATATAAAAAGTACTTGTATCTAGACCAGAAATAGCTTTAAATATGTAGCGCAGCAGAGAACTTAGTGAATCTGCGAGAACTTTTCTTCTTACCTTTCCTGCTATAATTTACCTTAAATGTAGATAATGCGAATCTGTGTAGTTTATAAAAGATGACAGACACTGTCATCTAAATGTTTCTTTCAACCAGAAATTTGCGTTACTCAAAGCTAAAATATAAAAATATCCTGTTTAAATGCCGTTGCCTTGTGCGCCTCGAGGTGATACTAGTGTGCGTAATTTGTGCTTCAGTGCGTAAAAGCTAAGAACATAGTATTTAAACGACAAAAAACGTAAAATATCATATGCACATGGACATTACCAGTTTCCCTTTGTCCCTAGTACAATGAAACACAGAATATTATGCTTTGAAAGTTGTGCAAAGAAAATAAAACGCGTGCGCAAAGATGTGTCCAAAATGGAGTCCAAATAGTTAAGAACTCTGGGTGCGCATGATGAATATGATCACAATTATCAACAAAAGACCTTTTCGACATGTTCAGACAGCAACAGATTACACTTGGCATCAAGTCTTGATAAGTCTTCATTTATTGGAGAGACTTGAATCAGTGGTATGGACGAAAAATATTTACTATGGTCCCCAAGTGTCCACAAAAGCACTCATCGCCAATCTAACTAAATATGTATTTTGTATGGCACCTTGATAACCATATGCTTTCAATAAAGTGGACAAATAAGCCAAGGAGATAGGGAATGTTGTCGTGCTGTTATAAAGACCTTTAAATAATCCAAAGTAAACCAAATATTACCGCTTTACAAATAACTTTCGATGTCAGATCCATATTCGGATATCGTGGGACAGGTGTGGGTTTGGGTCCGTCAGATTTGTCTCCAGATTTTTATCAGTGGCGAGTAATATCTTGCTTGTTATGCAAAGTATGGGCAAACACAGGCGACCTGCTGCTGTGGAAATCACAGATACCGCAAAGAACATCATTTAACAATATTTAACAATAAAAGCGAGTTACTGAAGAGCAGGTGATACCTGCCCCAGCTCTCTTGATTGATACTTCTTCAACTGCTGCACTTTACAATCTGTTGCAATTATTTATTAAACGAAATCTATTTCTTATTATTTTAGCAAACAGAAGTACCAGGTGGGGCTTTATTTTCATCCTTAGTCTTTGTCTGAAGGACATCTGAAGAAGGCAATCAAGGACTAAAACTCGCTGACCAGCTTTTTGCCATCCATTTGTCCCGAACTGGCAGAAAAGCTATTTAATTCTTCTCTCTTGTTCAGACACGGAAAAGGCTGCCCACGGAGAAGAAAAGGAAACTTCAGAGTGAATAAAAACAACAACTTAAAAACATTTAATTGCAACCCGGATGCCATATGTACACCTCTTGTTAAAACTCGAACAATGTAAACTCTTTTGTGTGGTAAAAAGTGCACCTTTGGAGACGTGTGCGCTTTTGGAGACGTGTGCGCATCGAGACCAGAAAGACCTTGAGGACACTTCTTGGAAGAAGTAATGCAGTTTTAATGTGCTGTTGGGGTCCCTTTTAGAGTCCACCCATTGTGCTAAAACGCATATGCTTGTTATGACCGAATACACCAATTATAATTGAATGGCCAAGAGCTTCTTGTAACAACTCTATTTGGTTTGAGCAATCGGGGTCACTCTTAATAATTAAGCTTTGGTGATGTGAATGCATCGGTTCAAGTTAGCTTTTCTCCACAAAGTGCCTATATTCAGTGGCGCACATGCACTGCCCTCGAATTTATCTCAACATTGCTGTAAATTTCAGCTTTCCAAGGAAAAAACAAATTAATAACCAATTTATACGAAGAAAACTTAAAAACCGTAATGGCAAAGTTACTTCGCTAAACTACATATTAGATATATTTCTTCTTGTTACATTTCTGTTTTATTATCTTGTATGCACGTTGTAGTTCAGTATGCATTAAGAGCGTTAGGAAAAAGCAAGAAAAAAGAAAACAAAACAGTTTGCACCAAGACTACAGAAAATATACGAGTAATTCCGAGTTTCTGCAATAATATGAAATATGTAGAACATGGACATAATGTGCTGAATAAAAGGCACATAAATAAACGATCAAACATAGGCGTTAAACCATCCAAAACGTTACATACGCTATATAATGGGTACTAATTTGTTCGACTGTGTATTTTGACAATATAAGACCCCACTAATGCCTCTTTCTCTCTCTGTCCCACCAAAACACCTTCAATAGCGATCGTAATGGTGTCACCCTATTACATGATGTCCTTTAAACGGAATGATTTTATTAAAAAGGGAAATACTATAAGGTAGAAATCACCTGCGTCCCTATGTCTCTAAAAGCGCGTTAATTACGCCACCAAGTGGCCGAGACAAGTATTGTCTGTAGGTATAAAACACCTCGCAGTTATCCTTATGAACATCAATTCATGTTGGTCATGTTAGCCTGCGATTAAATTCGTCGTGTAAATAAACAGCGATTGATATCTCTATGCATTCTTTAACTAATTTCAGCTCTTTCCTATTCTCCTGTTAAAAATAATACAAATAAATAACATAATTAAAAATGCCAAAGGTTATAATACATATGCAAAGTTAATTAAGCAACTTTTAATTGTAATTTTAAATCTTTTTGCATACTTTTTTATTCATTAATGTAAGACTTTAGCTTGCATACATTGAGAGTTTCAATAGGGTGGAATATGTGCTGCAGGTCTCAAATATAACGATCAAACACACTTTCAACTGTTTGTAACGAATTTATACGAACATATAGATTTAATTTTTTTCCCTTTAAAGTGCCCATCGCATCATTTATTTGGCGTGGAATGTGCCGATCGTGTCGCTTGGCGAATCTGCGAAGCGCAGGACGCTGAAACAATCACAGATTCTCATATAATGTGTCCTGGACTTATCGCTGTGATGAAGGACACCGTCCATGCATACAGATCTGCAGGCGAGGGTACACGAGTGAAACCGACTCGCGTCCCCTTTCACTCACACTGCACTTCCTGATTTAGGGTTGAGCGTCTGATCGTGTCATGCAACGGGGACATTCGCTTTCAAAACAAGCCACACAAAGACCTTTCAAAGTTTCCTCCCCGTTTCTACCAGAGCAGCTGAAGAACAGATAGTTTTAAAGAGAGTCTAAATTTGGCAAACAACATGGACTACTGGGTGAGTGGACATGATGTATATTATGAATCAGATCTGCTTTAAAATCTCGTGTTTCAGATGATATAACAGTAGGTTACGATGAAAATAAACTGAGTTGCAATGAACGCTTGTAAAACAAACGTTGTTTGTCTCGTTGTTTTGTTACTCTGTGTCGTAGTCTATCTTATTTACATGGTAGAATAGTAACAATGCTTCAGTGTAACACATCAACAGAGGTGATACGTTTTGATGGTGATGTACTGGCGTTCAGTTATGGCAATTCAGTATTTTTATAGTAAAGAATAATTATTCAACGCTTATTCAACGTTATTTAAACTGCTTAAACTTGATTTGGGAGTTCAGATTTTGGATACAGATTTGACAAGTTACAAGAAAACACATCTTCGCAAAATTGTAAAGGAGACAGATGCAGTCGTTAGTCCACGCAGAATAGATACATGCATGTTGGTAAATAAATTGTTTCTATCCTTTCAATGTTCTGTAATTACTTTAATGTCTTTGTGAAGCAATCAGATGCAGAAAGGCAAATATTTGATGTTGGGACATTTTATTGTGTGACTTCCTGTGACAGACTCGAACACAGAGGAAGTGGTACTTCTAACACGATAGTGTAGAATGGGGGCAGATCTGTACTGACTGCTGTTTAACACCATTGGTTTTGTTTAAGCTTTAGTCCGATGTGCTTAAATGTGTCTGAGTGCTTAAATGTTTGTGAATAAACAACAGACGCTGTAATGTTTAAAGAGAAATACAAAGATATACAAATTGTTTTTATTTATAACTGTTAAAGTTAAATGCAAGGCCAAACTGTTTCCTAAAATGCTTTGTCATGGACATGAATCACAAATTTGTTTACTGGAGATGTTGATCGTAGATGAGTGCTATGAAAGGTGGGCTGAGCTGTTTAATAGCATAGAACTTTCTGCCTATTTTTCCTTTAGATGTCTGAAAGTTTAAGTTAGAAACATGAAACCTTTTGATACAACAAAAGACAAATAATGAAAGCTTGGCTAGGAAGGGTGTGATTTTCTGTTGCTTAGGGTCCACAGCTTCTTTCCATACACTTTTAATTTTGATTTCATTAAAATGTTTGTTCCCATATACATTTGATTTTATAGAAGTGCTTAGTTTCACACATTTTATTTTCACATTCAATTGTGGGTTTTTTTTGTTGCACGTGAGCATAACAGCAGATCACAAAACAATCATTTATCTGATTTGCAATATGTCTCATTGCCTTTTACCCCTCTTTTAAGATAACATAATGTAATCTCTGTTTATGACAGATCACACATTGCATTGAGCTGTCAGTAGGTCTTGTTATGCAAACTGATAGGGGTCCTGTCTCGTGATCTTGTGATTCCCCATTTCACCTTTTTTGTACAGTTTGGATCCTCAATATGTTATACATTGGTCCTGGTCTCCTGGTCAAAGTTTCAGTTGCTTGCTCACATGACCTGTTTACCTCTTCTGAATCCTCATGGAAATCTTGCTAAACCTGTCGGAGAGCTTGTCGTGGTCTCTGAACTGTATTCAGGGGGTGGTGTTTAACATGGGAAAACGATGCCAGATTTATTCATTTTCCTCCTATCTTTTGTCTTCTTGACAAAATGATTGAAAATAAATACCCTTTA
>JAZGTK010022891.1:0-10124 GCA_036877625.1 Ambastaia sidthimunki | reverse complement strand
AATTTACTTTCTTCAACAAGAAAAATATACTTTCGTGCCAGGTTTTATAAAATAGTTTTTATAGAAATATTGTTTAGTGCAAGTTAATTATTTTTCTTTGGCTTAAGTTATAAAACATAGATGTGAACCATTAAACTATTTTTTTTTAATTGGATGAATGAAAACATTTTTTCAGTGTACTTCACATGTATCAGTTTTGTCATGTTAGTGCCAGTCTGAGATTATGGGAAGAGAGATGATGGAGAAAATACAAAAGAGAAAAAGTTTGGAGGAAAATAATTTGAAAATTAAGTGTTACAATCAGACAAGTGATAAGAAAATGGAACAGTTTAAGAAAAATGCATTTGCACCTGTTGGGCAATTATTTGTTATCAAGCCAGATAAGAAGCATCAGTCTATTAACTGTCCAAGAGGACTGGATTCCAGTGATTGAAAAAAAATCTGCACAACTGACAGGTTATGATGTATTGGTTTATGTCAAGTAGTCATAACAAAAACATCTCAAACAATGTCATCTTTGCATTAAAAATGACATAACTAAGCAAATGACACTTAATGACAGTTGAGTTACTTTGCATAAAACCTCCTTCATTTTCAGAACATGTGTTATGTCATGATTATGAAGGTGTCATGTCAATCTTATGCACACCCCTTCAAGTAAAGTGTTCCCCAACATTCTTTATTAAATATTGTAATTTCATTATATTACATTAATGTAGGGTTGTCAACCATAACTCTTTCCAGGACAGCCAGGAACCTTGGAGTGGTCATTAATGATCATTTAACTTTCACAAAGCAGATTATTGTCATGGATCTGCCAGGCTCTACACCCAACCAACCACCGATCAACCAACCCCCTCTCACAGCCAACCAAATCGCACCAATTCACCAGAGTACTAATTACTCGACACATGCAGTCCATTATGTCACTACATTTAAGCACACACTGAACCACCCCACTCACTGTCCGGTCTTGTTTATTGTAAAGGATTACTTACCTGTTACTCCATGCTTCAGCGATCTCTCCTGTGTGGTTCCCTTGTCGAGTCTTCTTGGTTCCAATCTCCAGTGTGTCTGTTATCCTCCACCTGTTAAAAGAACTCACCTGGATACTCAGCTCGGTGTATGCTGTCATCCTCTCCTCACCTTCCACAATCCACAAGCTCCTGCATCTGTAAGGACAATCAAATCAGTTATTCAAGTCTCTTTATCGTCACTGTTCAATTTATAGGTAATTTACCTGTTCATATGTGTTTCATAAGTAAATATCACCTCAGTTACGTTCTCCTGTTGTCTGAGTCAACTTACCATATCAGAAATTAGAACAAGACCGAACTGTGCAACCATGAGTGGCAACGATCAATTTCAGGAACCTTTGGATGTACTTCGCCGCTTACTCAACCCATGCTTCTTCACCCGCTTTCATTGTTATTCCAATGGCCAATCCAGCACCCTACTCTGGCTCGGAGGAGGACTGCAACAGCTTCATTCCTCAGTGTTCATTGGCCCTGGAAATGCCGCTGCAATGTTTTCCCACTGAGCATGCTAAAATAGCATTCATCATCTCTCCACTATCGACGTGAGTGCTCCAATGGGCCCAGTCCATTTGGCACCAGGGTAGTCCCATGATTGTCTTTGAATAATTTTCTCCTCCATTTCCAATAAGTCTTTGACAAATCTCCTGGAGATAATTCAGTGGGTGAGCAATTATATAATTTCCAACAAGAAAATTGATTTATTCATGATCATGCTCTTAGATTTCGCACCCTGGCAGCCTCTAGTGGGTGGAACTAGAACTTGCTCACCACATACTGGCAGGGATTAAACCCTCAACTGTGACTACATTTGGCTTCCTTTGACGACGCCATTGGTTAGAAATGGTTTAAACAACTCTCAGTCCATGTGTCCAATCGAGTCCAGATATTATGGAAGGGCAACAAACCCATGCAGATTGAAGACTCCTGAGCAGCAGAGGAGGCTGACTCAAGGTCTTAGTTTATATTGTGGTGCTGGAGGGCATGTTAGATTTACATGCTTCATACATCCTTTATGTCCTGTGGTTATTTCCTGTCTTCCTCTATCAGTAAAAGTCCCCTTACTGCTGAAGTAGTCCTAACTACCCCTGATATGTCACTTCCAGCATATGCCCTCTTCCTGGGGCACTGGAGGGATCCTGAAGTGGGGTGTCAATTCCTTACCAGACGGCTTTCCACATCTACCCCAAGTAATTCCCAAATCACCTTAGATCCTCTCTGTGACCTCCACCTTTGTTGAAAGCTTTGCAAACTTCTGTTGTCAATTCATCAGCAATTACAGTTCCATGACCTCCGTTCTAAAAAAGCCAACTCTCTGTTCTAAAAAGCTGCGGCCACAGAAGTATTTCAGAAGCTCAAAGAAGCCTTCACCAATGCAATGCTCCTCATCCATCCCAACCCCAATAATCCTTTTGTTTTTGAAGTAGATGCTTTTACCACAGAGGAATGTGCGGTGCTATCTTATTAGCAGGGGTTTTCCAATACACTGTCCATGTTTTTCAAAACTATGATATAAGTAATAAAAATTTCCTAGCTGTCAAGTTTACTACATTGTCTAGACACCTCTTCTACCTAAGAACCTGGGATACCTCAAGGCTGTCAAATGACTCAATCCATGTCAAGCCAGAAGGGCGTTATTCTTTACGAGATCTCCAACATGGTTCCAAAAACAACAAAGTTGACGCTCTCTGCTGTTTCCATGCTCCTGAAAACCCTTTAAAAATCCAGAACCCATAAAAAGTTTGAGCAGTTAATATTTCCATACTTGTATAGAGAATTTCAGGTCTATAATTTGCACATGTGCTTCTTTGTTTTAAAATGACATTTTCATGCTATTGTTTTATTAATTTTCTCATTGTTTATTTCTCAAAACAAAATTTTTGAAGGATTTTCAAAACGTATTTTATAATTTTATCGACAGACATTTCACATTTTTATTCCAAATCAATACTGTAAGGAATCTCTCTCTCTGTTTCAGAACATCCTAAAGCTGTAATTCATAAGTTTTGCCTCTATCACCATCTCTGTTTGACACATACAATTGCAGGTTACTTTACATACTTTGCATATGTTGAACTCATATGAAGCCAAACTGATATTACCCATGAAATCTGACCCAACATCTTAAATTTCAAATTATTATCATAAACTTACTGTTGCGAATCAGGGAAGGGTGATGACACTGTTTTGAAAATTGATCTGTTATGTACTTTCTGAATAACAGATATCTGGGGGGTTTTTTAACCCAGAAAGTTACAGATTTTTTTCTGTAGAATCATTTTTGTAGTTTCACAAACTACTGACTCAGATTATCATTTGAGTATTTATTGTATTTATTGTATTTATATTTTATTAGTATTTATTGTTGCTCATTCTCTGCACCTTATTTTTCTTGAAGTCTGTAGCTGGAACTCGTGGGGTGCATAAAGTCAGCTCTTTGACCCCTCCCTCTTCCCCTAAGACTGCGCCAAAGGGGCACAGAAGAATCCTAAGTGATGTCACACACAGCACTATATTTGGAGTTTCTGTAAGCAAGTCCACTCAACTCCTTCAAGCTGCTGCAGTGGAGGCCAGTCTCAGCAAGTCCAAGTAAATCAATACAACACCTAATTTATCATTTTGCAGTTTAAAATCACACACTCATACACCCATAATGCTGGGTTGAGCCTGTTGGGTATATTTGATGGGTTATTTGTCACATTTGAAACAATTTTTGGCTAGTTTCAGTTTTTCAGTTGTTGGATTAAATCTGATGGGTCAGTTGCTGGGTTGTTTCTGTCCACCGCTGGGTTGTTTGAAGAATCTTATGTGCTTTGTGCCCTTATAATGTTTAAATGCGGCAAAGCCGCTGCTTACAGCATGTTTAATGCATAGCTGCAAACTCTCATGATTCGTCCTCCTCTCATGAGCATGTAAACGTAGGTAGATCAGTGAGTTAATCGTTGTGAATCTCTGTCTCGTGTTTAGGTTAATACTTAGGTTAGTATGGGATTCTTTTTATGTCAATAAGAATAAATGCAATTTTTGAAGAAGCAAACACAAGAAAAAAACACTTTGAAAATAAAAACAATAACCTCAATCGCAAAAGTTTAGCATAGTTTTCAAACAAACCGTATTTTTAAAAAACTGTCCTTTTTTAAAAATCTTCCTTTTCCGCAAATCAGAGTTTCCATTTACACTTTCACAGTTTTCGCTTTCAATCCGCAAGTCTACATTCAACATTGTGGCACAAACCTCACATGTGGGCGCAGCTTAGTTAGTGAAATTTTGATGGACAGCTCTCTGACCAGGAAATAGGGTTCAGTGGAGCAAATTGTAGAGAATAATTGATCTGGATGCAAACAAAAAAAAGTTATTTTACAGTCTAAACCTGTTTTCTTCATTATTTGTTCACCAATGTAAGAAATTGTGAGAATAACCCAGCAATATTGCAGCAAACATAACGTTCCCATATGGTTCCCATTTGGTTATTTTTGGGAACCAAATAAGACTGCTCTCCAAAACAAAAATTGTTTTGTTAACAAAAATTGGGAATAACTCAATATTAAACCCATCAATGGTTAAAATTACTACATTTTGGGGGTTATTCAACAATCCGGCCTTCTGGGTTAAAATGTATAACCAAATTTGCTGAGTTACTTTAACCCAGCATGTGCTCTGTCCAATATTTATCAATATTCACAAAATCCCACCTCTTGCTAACCTTCTAATGCCATTGATCAGGGTCAGAGAGGAGAAAATGGTCATATAAACAAATTACAACTGTTTTGGAGCATACAACATTAATATTAAAAGTGGCCTTTAGAGAAGATAAAATATGTTGAATAAAATGTTGAATATGGCCTTTCTGTCAGTGCCAATAGCAAAGAAGGCTGCATGTTGACATCGCGCAATAGGGCTTTGAACAACCCACCTTTCAACTCACCTAGCTTCTATTCTCCTCTCTCTCACTCATTCTATATGATTTCCTTTCATCTCTTCACTGTCCTGTATCATAAAACTACAAAAACCAAAAAGGCTGTAAAACAATTTGTTCAATTGTAACTTAATTTGAGCTGTATTGAAGGTTTAATTTGGTCTTGCCGTAGGTCAGCTAGCACCACTCTCTCTGGTTCACCATACTCATCACAGCAGAGTGTTTATCAGTCAGGGGACACTTTGGGACCCTCGACTGGAGCCCCAGCGTCCTGGAACCCCTTTGGTGATGATAATTTCTCTAAACTCATTGCTGAAGAGCTGCTTAACAAGGACTTTGCCAGCTTAGATGGTAAAGCCCATGCTTTCATAAGGAGACCAGTATTTCATGTTTTTTGTATACTGTATCTGTTATAGTAATTCAGACTATATGCACATGTTTTTTTTTCATCATTACAATATTTTAAACAAAGAAATTAATACTTAAGGCTTGTCATTTTAGTAGCCTAATAAAAGCTGTTTTACTTTACATCGACTTGCCTCATGGAGGCATATGTGTGAATATCATATTATAAGTTTAATACTATTTAATACTATATATAAAATATACATTTTATTTTTTATTTACTTGTTAATGGACATTTTTGTTGCAGTATAGATTACTTGTGTCTGGCTAGAAATAATGGACATTTACACTACCAGTTAAAACTTTAGGGTCAATTACTTTTTCCACTCATTTCCTCATTTTATATATTTTATATATTTACATACATACACATACATAAATAAATACACATGCACATGTGTACACACACACATTTATATATATTTCAGACATATATGAATGCGCAGATCAAAAGGTTTTTAAGAACATGTAAAACATTTCAGTGACCCTAAACTCTTGAAGTAGCGTAAATAATACAACCGGTAACCAGAAACAGTATAGCTTAGTCCCTCTGTCAGCATGTCAAGTCCAAGATGACTGCCAGTGCAACATAAAAATAAAATCATACCTTAAAATAAAAAAAGAACCCTTTGCTCATAAAGTAATATGCGTGTGTGTGTGTGTGTGTGTATTTCCAGTTAAGACAGCAGAGAGGTCCTGTCCTGATAATCTGATTTCTGGGTTGCAGTCTGTGTCATCCAATAATGACTTTCTCCAGGAAGGAGGTACTATCCATTTATCATTTACTGTCTTTCCCAGTGCTTATCCTGCTTTGCTTCTTCCCAGTGCTTGCTGAGTCTAGAAATACAAGAATAGAAAATTCTTTCTATACCTCTATGGCCTCTTGTCATTCTGAATCTGTTTGGCTCATCTTCAATCATTAAACACAGTGAAGATGTTATGTTGATGCTTAATGTGGAAATAGCAACATACACATGGTATGTGCTTGTCTTCAGGTGTTCTGAAACCACAAAATAGTTTTGTGTAAAGAAACTCACATTTAAGTAATAATTTACTAAAAATATTGTTCTCTGGAATAGATCCATTTGTAAAAGGTGACCTTTTTCTCCTTGTCTCCTTGTCTCCTGTGTCGTTATCATTTAAACACATTAACATACTTTTTTACCTACCGTTTAAAAACGCATAATCTGATAAATCAGTCTGGAAAGTTTACATTAAGAGCTTTAAAAGAACTTTAAATGTTATTGAGTGATTATCAGGTCATTTATTTATTTACTGCATTAGTTACTGCATTAATTTTTTTTAAAGAATGGATCCATGAAACCGTAGCATGTAGTTGTGAGCAGCTATAATTATGTGTGCATTGTGAAAAGAATTACCTGCAGCTTCAGAGCAAGTCATGTGACTCACATAGACCCACAAATTATGAGACTTCAGAGTACTTGAAATAAAAAGCAGTTTTGGTACTTTGTATGGATGTTTTTAGCTTTATTCCTTATATTTCATTATATGGAAAAGAGCAGCCAGGACTTTCTGTCAAACATCACTTTTGTAGTCCACAAAAGAAAGTCATAAAGATTTGAAATGACATAAGCAAAGTTACCTATGAATTTCTATTTCAGATTTAAATATTCTTTAGTAAACTGCACTGCAACATTTGTTTGGAAACCAATGACTCTGGCCTTTTTCCAGATGTCCATTTGTTTTGTTTAAATTGTATTGGTTGATGGTTAATGGCATAAGCTCATTGTCATAATAAGGTCCTTATACTCCTCAAACAGTTTATTTTTCCTTTTTAAAAGCTACAACTTTTAAATGACATTAAATAGATCAGTAAATGTTCTTCCAGATATAAAGAGATGTGCATCTTCCCTTCAGTAAACCTCTTGCAAAGGCCTTTTTTTCCTATTATAGAGATAAAGACACATCACATTTAACATTTAAGTTAATTTTATTTATATAGTGCTTTTCACAATTTTGCATTGTTACAAAGTGGCTTTTTACAGAGTCAAGTGTTACACAAACTAGTTAATCCGTTAAAGAAAATAGATATAACTAGAGTATACAGTATTACTATGATGAAATTAAATTAGGAAAGGAAGAAAATAGAACTTAAACCTAAAATAGAGCTTAAACGATAAGTAGATAAGTAAATAAATTATTAAATAATAATAGTAGATAATAGATAATAGTATTCTGTGAGTATTTGGACCTGGTTTGTTCTTATGTAAGTGATATTTGTAAAATATGTCTCCTAATATGTATGTCAGCAGTCTCCCAGTGAGCAAGCCAAAGGGGACAATGGCAAGGAACCAAAACTCCAGTGAAGTGGAGAAAAAACTTTGGGAGAAACCAGGTTCAACTGGGAGAGCCAGTTCTTCTCTGACACATTAACAAAGCACTGCTGCAACTAGACAGAGAAAAGCGGTTGATTATTTAGAGATAATTATAAAAGTCTATCACCCAATGATAAGTGTGTGGCACAAACTACATGAGTTGTTTATGGTGTGTGGCATAATGTGGCTGGAAAGTAGTCTTCCAGTGACTTATAAATCAAAATGCAGGCTGTGATTATGGCAGATCTTGTTGCTTCTAGTCAATAGAGGCTATGGTCATCATTGGGTTGAATAATTATTAGCCAGCATTAGCCAGAACCAGAGCTGGGTCTGTCAGTCTCTGATGCCCTCAGATGTCAGTTTCATTGGGAACACGGGGCTAAGCAGCGAGCTGAGCATCAGGCCGAACCGGAGCCTGTCAGTATCAGATATCCTCAGGAACCAAGGACAAGACATGGAGACAAAATGTAATTTTGAGTAATATTAGCATAGCGTAGCATTAGCATAGAGGCCGCTCACAGAGTGTAACATTTAATAAAATGTAAAAAATTAGCATTAGAGTTCAGTTCCAGTCAGCTAAGTACTACGGCATAAACACGTTTAGGTATGGAGTGAGGTAAGTGCAAGATTAAAGCGATGAGTCTTTAACCTAGACTTGAACTGTT
Organism: Ambastaia sidthimunki; assembly: GCA_036877625.1. Taxonomy (NCBI): domain Eukaryota; kingdom Metazoa; phylum Chordata; class Actinopteri; order Cypriniformes; family Botiidae; genus Ambastaia; species Ambastaia sidthimunki. The sequence continues at coordinate 1,768 of JAZGTK010022891.1, read as the reverse complement.
CAAGTGTGTCTGAATCCAGAACAAAATACTAGAAATCTTAGAGATGTTTCTAAGATGGTAGAATGCTGTGTGACACATTGGAAATGTGACTTGTAAATGACGGATTGCCATCTAACATCACACCCAGATTCTTAACTTTGGAAAATGACACAATGGTACAATCCTATAAAGACAGAGTGTATTCTTTTCTTTTAAATTGAGTTATTTAGTTCAATAATGAGCACACCTAAATGGCATTTACATCTACCTGTTATTTGTTTGTTTGTTTTTGTAAAAAAAAACTATTATAGTATTACTACCCTTATCACTAATCACATTTCATTGTAAGCATATTTTAAATGTCTCAGTTAGGACTGTAACCTCTGTAAAGACATTGTTTTGATGATGTGGCACTAGGGGTTCACCCTGGAGAAGTTATCATCTCTGATCTTTATATGAAAGGCCATTAGAATATTGATGAGTGGATTTTGCATACCAATTTGTGCCCCATGCAACCCGGTATAAAAGGAAGATGGCGTGCAACACTCTTTCAGGTTCTGTGCTGAGGAGCAGAAGAAGCGTCTCGGTCATTCAATGGCCAGTTCAGCTGTTGTGGCATAAGTGACACAATGTCTCATTTCCTCTATCAGGGAACAGAGGTTACAGTTGTAACTGAGACGTTCCCTTTCTGTTACTCACTCAACGTTGTGTCTGTCGTGACCAGGGGTCCCTACTCATACTACACGGCACAATAGCTGCACTGTGGCTCGAGGTACATTAGAACAGCATGAGAAAAACTCCATGTGCTTCCAGTGAGTTTTAAGACATTGTAACCTACCAGTGCGAAAGGGTAAGACACCTTGGAATCCCCAACAGTAGTGGAGCAAGCTATTACCTTTGTAGATAGTTAGGCAGTGGCCTTTCCTCAAGCCTTTCCTCCCCAATTTGTTGAGAGACTTTGCGAGCACCTGCTGGTATAGCACTGGGAAGTGCCCCACCCTCTTTAGGCAGGGGAACCCTATGAAGATCACATCCTATGGAAGGATAATACATAGTCTGTATAGACCGACTGGTGAGTGCACATATAGAGCTCTACTATGGAAATCCCATTCAGCAAAGGGGATTACAGCCAAAGAGGCAACTCCAAATTGATGTCTGCCAGAGTTACCTATGTATAAGGTGGAACCTGTAAGTGGAAAGTACATCATATGGGATTACCTATGGGGAATCACCACATATGCAGCATCAACTTTGATGCAAGGCCTTACCTGAAAAGGGCCAAACACACAAGTATCAGGCCTGGCAAAGAGCCCCTCAGCTGGACTCAACGCTGAAGAGTGCCAAGATGGATGGAAGATGTAGACTTTTACTAAAAATGGAATGGGAAGTGACAGATATATGCACATTATCAACTTGGGGGAAAGGCTCTAGTAAGTGTACACTAAGCCTGCCACATGAGTTCACGTGGTTACACCCTGTAACACTTGAGCTGACCTTAGCTCCACACAAAAATGTTGGGTGTAGCTCAAGTCACTGCTCTACATATGTCTGCTAGAGAGGCACCATTCACCAATGCCCAGGAGGCGACACCTTAATTGGAGTATGCTCTAAATCTAAAGGGCGGGCCAGAGAAATGGCATTCACAATCCAATGGGTTAAAACTGCTGACCACCTAAAAAAGAGCTGTCCAAAGGACAAAGAGTATGGAGTTTACTTTGTTTCTTTTTTATTCAAGCAAAGAAAAAAAAAAGATAAACAAAAAATAGTTTTAAAAACAGAAAATCAAGAT
>JAZGTK010022890.1:0-10124 GCA_036877625.1 Ambastaia sidthimunki | reverse complement strand
ATATTTAAGTCATCTAATGACAAATGGAGTCATTATGGATATATGGGGTCAATAATGCAGTATAAACCAGATGTATCACATTTTCTTTTGTAACTTAGAGCATTATCCAAAAACATTTGTCAGTGTTTGTTCCTTAAAACTCTCCTGGGTGTGCAACTACCTTTTTATCCTGCTTAAAAGCAAAGTGAGTCAAATGCAGCTGTGGAACCTAAACTCTGAGCTAGTTAACTATAAAAGTCACCAAAAACCTTTGGAATGTGTTAACCAATCAAAACCAAATATTCAATGCCACAAAAATACGTTGCAAATACTTTACCTATAACAGCACAACCAGTAAAGCAATAAGCAGAGCGATGGCCAACATGGTGGAGATGACCGCCCACACACACATGGCACTACAACTGCACAAGCGATTCTGCAGGACAGTTTTGGCCCTGCGCACTCGGGCTGCTGTTAGTGGGGGATAGCGGGCATCATTCAGACCCTCCATAGCAAAAGACTTGACAAGACACGCACGATGGTGACTCAGCTGGTCGAATGTGTGTCTTCCGTGATATCTCCCCATTCCGCTGTTTCCTTCAACAAAAAGAGAGTGTGAGACCATGAAGAGGTAAACAGAGAGCTTTAGACTACTGTTATGAGAGGCAAGAGTCAATAAGAAACTGTAGTTAAAAAACGGGTAAATTTTGATTACTAACAACTAACTTTCTTTAATTACTAACTTAGTAATTAATTACTAACTTTCTCATTGGTTGGCTTACCAACACCTCCAAAAGGCAAGGAATTGAGAGTGTAGTGCATCATGACATCATTAACCGTCACTCCTCCGCTGGTGGTTTCTGCTAACATGCGCTTAATCACCTACCGTAAATGACACAAATACATACAGTGTAAGATAAAAACATAGGGTTACTTGGTTTATTTATTTAAGACAAAACTACATCCTATACCTTTTTATCAGAGGTAAACACATAAAGTGCCAAGGGCTTTTCTCTGTGGTTGATAAAATTTATGGCCTCCCTCAAGTCATTAACAGTTACTATAGGCAGCACAGGTCCAAAGATTTCCTCTTGCATGATTCTGAAATGGGGCAAAACATCACGCAGGACTGTAGGAGCTGGTGTAGAAGAGAAAATGCATGTTTTATTTTAACCGATGGATAAGCGAATGCTTATTTGTAATACAGTGGCCATCGTCAAACAGTTGTTCTTACCTATGTAACACTGTGACCGATCGCTCTCTCCACCCAGAGCAATTGTGCATCCCTCCATCAAAGCCATTACTCTATCAAAGTGATGTGTATTGATGATACGGCCGTAATCTGGAGAGTTTTTGGCATCCTCATGGTAGAACTCCTAGAATTTGATTTTAGGTCATATCCAACCACCAAATTTAGCATGTACTACAATGTCGTAAAATGACAGATTACACACCAGCAGTGTCTTCTGTATCTCCTCAACTATTCGGTCCTGGATGCTCTGTTCACACAGGATGTAATCAGGTGCAATGCAGGTCTGGCCACAATTCGCAAACTTCCCCCAAGTTATTCGTCTGAAGAACATTTTGAAACATGCAGTTATTATTGTTTTAACTGACAATCTGTTTCAAAATTGTAATTTGTTTGACATGCAAACTGCACTACCGGCATGCCACAGCGATGTTGCAGTTCCTATCAATGTAACAGGGGCTTTTCCCACCCAGTTCCAATGTCACAGGTGTGAGATGACGAGCGGCTGCCTCCATAACAATTTTCCCCACTGTGCTGTTGCCGGTGTAGAAGATGTGATCAAAACGCTGCTTCAGCAGTTCCTGGGTCTCTGGAACACCTCCTGTCACCACCGGATACATCTCCTGAAGATTTCAATGTTAGCTTAACACATGAAAATCCCCTCACTTACATCAACACAAGGCTGTAATGTAAATGACTGAAACATGTACCTTATCAAGATATTGAGGAAGTAGTTCTTTCAGAAGTCTGGCGGATTGCTCACTCAGCTCTGATGGTTTCACCACAGCTGCGTTGCCTAAAGACCACAAGGAAGTGGGGTTGGAATCATCTGATGTATTCTAATGACCTAAAAGAGGTTCAGTTTAGCAGATCACATTGCCTACCAGCTGCGATAGCTCCAATGAGAGGCTGCAGGGTCAGGGCCCAAGGATAATTCCAGGCACCGATAATCAACACTACACCCAAAGGTTCAGGCTTTATAAAAACATCATCAGCTGCGGTACTAAGGTTCTTCTTTACAGGCCGAGGAGCCGACCAATCAGACAGATCATTTTCCGCCAACTTGATGTCATTCTCAAGACCAATAAGCTCAAATAGTGTTGTGTCAAACGTGCTCTGTTTGATAAAGTCACAATAACATTTCAGTCTTGGTTTCATGAACTTGATGTGTTCCTGTCAAAACAACTGTCATACCCTGTTGATGTCTTGTTTCAGAGCTTGTGCGATGTCTGCCTGGCGTTCAGTGATCAGTCTGTGTAAGGCTCTGAGCTGCTGCTTTCTGTACTGCAGGGGTCTTGACCTGCCGGACTGGAAGGCTTCCCTCGCCCCATCTACAACCTGCTTTTCCATTATTTCAGACCTGAATCATCAGTTTGCAACAGAGGCGTGGTCACAAAACAAGTTACATTATTAAAGTAACGTTTTCAGAAGTTCACTCAAACTTCAAAGGGAAACTTCAATGTTCTGAGCCACGTTATTAGAACATAAAGTAAAACAGTGTAGTATTTACCTTAAAGAGTTTTTCTACCCGAGTTTTATCCGTAAAAATACCCTGGCTGATGTATCGCAGTCAGGTTGAATAAATCGTGTTAAACAATACTTTTCAACAAAACCAGGCAGTTCGTTTAGATACTCTATGAAGCACATTACAGATTAGCTTACAACATTTGTTACAAAACTTTACCAGAATATCTGACTTTTCAAGTCAATAAATATAACAAGCACCGTTAATGAAAGTTGCAAAGTTAGCAAAGTTTTTATTAGATTTTGTTCCCTCTTTCGACGCGACTTTCATATACAAGCATAAATACTAGAAACACGATTATGTACGTCTAACAGCTTATTTTCAAGCGTTTTTGACCGCATAACAGCAAATACGCCGCAGCAAATCCATCAAATAAGCAAGAAAGCGGCGTGTAAACATTGTTTAAACCCACGTCGCTTCGGTTATGTTACATAACTGACACAGGGCACGTCACGCTTTTAATATCTTATATATTAATATATGACAGTTAATGTCCTGTATAGTTTATAAAAGACCGTAAATAGCTGTACTCACTGATCTGAGTCTGTCTGTAGCTAGATGTAGCACAGAGGACGTACAAAGTACGGCTGTGTTTTCGTGTACAGCAGAGGGCGGCGCACCGCCGGTAAACTTACTGCATGTCCACTTCCATAAGATTAAAAAACTCTTTACAATAAGTGACAAAGGTCGATAAAGTAAATCCACAGTTTGTTTAATTTGATGCACAAAATACCACTGTTATAAGAAACCTGAGATGCCTTTATAATATTCTTCCATAACTTTCACTAATAATTAATAAAAGTATTTACAAGCAGTAATAAATGTTTGCTCAGATGTAATCATTCTTTTTGTATCAAATGTTACTATCTGATTACTTGCCTAACCTGCTTTTTGTCAAAGTCAATAAGACAATCTATATCAACTGACTGAAAATCCTGTATGTACATGCATAGGTGTCGACCTAGTAACACCAAGACAGGAACAAACCCCACCTTGTACACTCACCTTAAACACCAGCAAATACAATTATGATCTGAGTAAGCTGTTCATTTTAGACTCATTTATTCTATATTCTGTAAAATATAACATTTATTGACTAGACATTTGTCTATTAACAGATTTAATGTGTAGAAAAAACTACAATCCCCATCACCAAAATCACAATGCGATACAGTGGGTCCAAAGAGACTTCAGCTTGGCAAGATCATCGCAAAAATCTCTGCAACACAAAAACAGCTGCAATCAGGTCACAATAAATGCTTTACAATAAGACACTTCAAAGAACATGTCATTTATGAGTGATAATCTATAAGGGCAAAGTCTTCTTTTTTAACTATCTAGAAATAACATGTTCTTAGGGAAAGCAACAAGGAACAGTTATCTTTTGTTGATTTGTTAACAGAGCCTCAACTTTGTATCCATTAAATGAAACCTACTTATCCATACTGTGCAATTTTCTTTCTGCTTCAGACACTTTGCTATTAAAAAAATAGACCTTCTCCAGTGACCCGTCTACCGGGACAGTGACTCTTTGTGGAGAACTACTTTAAACAGCCACTGTGCTAATTCATTCTATACAAACAATAACACATAGGCGTTTATAACTACTATGTGGGTTATTGGTAAATTGTAAATGAAAGTTAAATTCTGGGTGAGCAATTTTAAGCATGTCATGTTTAACCCAGTGTATTTTCCTTCAGAGTATAAAGGTTATTACATTACCAGTATAGTACAATAACTTTTCTGATGTTTATGTAGCACACATATTTGTTTTCATTGTAATCTAGAAATGTATATAATGTATATAAATGTATATATATGTATAAATGCCATACAGAAATCATTATAATTAAATTCACCACATTCAGCTAGTTAACATCTCACCTGCACCACAAAAGTCGCCAGTGCAGCAAACATAGCAATCTGTGCCATGCGCCGCCACTTAGCCAGATTTATTTGCTTCAAGAGTAAGATACGGGCCCAGCGTAACTTCTCTGCAGTGTGAGGAGGGTAACGTATCTGATTGGTCATCTCCATGTTCAGCTTCTTAATGAGACAGCTGCGGAGGTGACTCAGTTGGTCAAAACTGTATTTGCCATGGTAACGACCCGTTCCACTATTTCCTGATGGAATGAAGCAATAAACCCATTGACTGTGACTGTGAATGATTATAAAGGGTCTTTGCAGTAAAAGAACGAGGACACGCACCAACGCCACCAAACGGTAAATCGCTTATGGTGTAATGCACCAGGCAGTCATTGGCTAAGAGTGCTCCACTGGACGTTTCTAATATCATCTGTTTGATAACCTGTAAGAACAAACAATATAGCTGAAACAGCATAAATGAATGATCATTTATTAGATCATTAGTAAAATTAATGCAGTGCACTGGTACCTTATTACTGGAAGAGAAAACATAAAGTGCAAGTGGTTTTTCTCGTTCATTGATGAACTGAATGGCTTCTTTTGAATCATTTACAGTGACGATGGGCAGAATTGGTCCAAAGATCTCTTCTTGCATCACTTTGGATTGTGATGTCACATCCCTCAAAACAGTGGGAGCTGAAACACACAAATATAGGAATCAATCAATTGCCATGAAAGCATAAAACATTTCATATAAAACGGGTACATACCAATATAACACTCTGATTCGTCACTGTTTCCTCCAATAGCCACTGTGCTATCGTCTATAAGTGCCATTAATCTCTTAAAATGGCGCTGATTGATGATGCGTCCGTAGTCGGCAAAGCTCTTAGGGTCATTTGTGTAAAACTCCTGTATGTTTGCATAAATAAGATGATGCATTTACTGTATGGGAAAAAAGCCACAGTGTTTAAACAGAGAAATAACATTTCAAAATGAAACCTTAATGCAGTTTCGGATCTCATTAATCACTGTGTCCTGGATGCTGGATTCACAGAGGATGTAATCGGGTGCAATGCAGGTTTGACCACAGTTGACAAACTTTCCCCAAGTGATGCGGCTAAGGATTTAAAAACATTTAAATCCAACAGCATACAGGTGAATAAATTGGTTGGTTAGTGTCAATTAATCAAATAACTCACAGCAAACCTACCGACAGGCAATTTTAATGTTGCAGTTCTTATCAACATAACAGGGGCTTTTCCCACCCAGTTCCAAAGTCACCGGTGTGAGATGACGAGCAGCTGCCTCCATAACAATTTTCCCCACTGTGCTGTTGCCGGTGTAGAAGATGTGATCAAAACGCTGTTTCAGCAGTTCCTGGGTCTCTGGAACGCCGCCTGTCACCACCGGATACATCTCCTGAAGATTTCAATAAAAGATGGTAGACAAACTGTAGCCTACCCAAACCTAATCAAACAAGTAAGGTGATAATAATATTTCAACAACGTTAGTGTCAATAAATGCCACTGAAGTATTACAGGGTCAAGGTAGAGATGCAGGAGCTCCATAACTTTGGCTGTGTGACAGCTAACTTCTGACGGTTTAACCACTGCGGCATTTCCTACAAAATAAAAGACATCAGCTGAGATGTTTCAGATTTGAGAGAAACCTTGGAAGGAAGGCCACCCATTTTTACAGGCCCACCCATTTTTAATATGGACATACTGGAAATTTAAATTAAATTAATGGCTTTTCTGTAAACTAACTGTAGATGATGTTATCAAAACGTGGATCCAAGCTTTACCTGCGGCGATGGCCCCTACAAGAGGTTGTAGGGTAACAGCTATTGGATAGTTCCAGGCCCCAATGATAAGCACTACACCAAGAGGCTCTGGGTATATAAAGACCTCATCTGAGATGGTGAGAAGGTTTTTGGTCACAGGACGAGGAGCTGCCCACTCATCCAGCTTGCTGACGGCCAGATTTATTTCTCCCACCAAGCCTAGGATCTCATAAAGCTGTGTTGCATTTTCACTCTGTGGAAAAAATGGTATTACGTTGAATACACATAGACTAAATACATAAAAAGATTGTGAGTGACAATTTTCATTCACCTTATATAGGTCTTTTCTCAGGGCATCTGTGATGTCCTTTTCTCTCTCTGTAATGAATCGACTCAGGTTTTTAAGTTGTTTAATTCTGTATTCCAGGGGTTTTGATCGTCCAGTTAAAAACACTCTTCTGGCCTGCTGAACAACCAGCTGCTCCCGAGACATGTTGGAGTCAGTCTAGAATAGTTATGCGAATATAAAAGAAAGATTTCATAAAACAGAAAAGAAAAAATAAACTGCATTCAATGCATTTCCAACATACCAAACAAAGACACGATAACAGATGCGTAACAGTGACATTTAAAATAAAACGAAAACATTTACAAACCAGTGCAGCTCAAACTTGAGTAATTCGCAATGATCAATATGTTTCGTAACATGTTTGCGAACTTTTGAAGTATTTACACATCAGACCTGGTGACAGTATTTACATTATGTCTTCCAATGAAAATTACCTGAAATAACTTCACATTTCACATATCTTAACTTATGCTAGCTTATTTATAATTCGATGTTATTCAATACACCATTTCAGAAACCTTTTCACTTTCTTACCTCTGCAAGCACTAACATCAACTAATGTAAGAAAAATAAACGTATATTTCTCCAGAGGGCGCATGGGGGCTCAAAACTTCCATTGATAGGCATTGAAATCCCAGCGGTTTGTGTCTCTCTGCAAATACTGGCACACAAAAACACAGTCTAGTAATCCCAGGCAGTTGTAGCTGTAGGTATTCATACGCTACATTTTCCCTATTTAATTAATAAATAAATGCTTTAATCTTTAATTGCATACTACTATGATTGGTCATCCACGTCATCTTGTTTAACTATCGCAGATAAAAGTAACTGATTCCACGTGACAAAAAGGGGGTCATCGACAATAATGTGGACAATTATTTACTCCTGTTTAATGACAGCAAAAAACTTCGATTATATTCAATTGAAAATACACAGTTCAGTGTAAAAATTGAAAAATATTATTTAGCCGTATCATACTTGACCAATCGAAAACAACACCCGACCGATTACGCCCCGCCCACTTGTTATTTTTCATTTCCATTCTCTGCTTTTCGCAGTTCTTTTCTCAATTGTTGTTTTTCTGCGCTTTCAAGTGCTGTTTCAGACACTGGCTGTCCCCACAGCACCACCCATCGTACACATTACTTACTACAGCAGGCCTCTGCTCATGTATGAGACTGAATGTTTACAAGTTTGGGATTTGAAGTTCTTTGGTGAAGTCTGTTGCTTTTAAATGTGGTCGCGTAAGTTAAGATTTATGGATTATTATATACGGTGCTAAGAGTCATACTACAGATTTGTTGTCATCGGCAGATGTTGTACAACCAGTTGCTTTTTAAGGCTTAGATTTTGTCAAATCTACGCAATCGTTAATATTAATTAATTAGTTAATTTAATATTAACGATATTATCATGTCGTTTTCTAATGACATGGATATCTATATATATTGACATGATATCTAATACTAAGATATTAAACATCTTTTGTTCCAAACCCCTTGCTGATAGCTGTAGTGACACTCAGCTCTATGAACAGCTTAGTGCCATCGCTAGGTGGCAGTCTCATTGGATAAACTATCCCTATTGAACTATTGAATCAGCACAAAACAATACCAGTCTTAGAAGTTTTATTACCACCATTCCCATTACAAGAATCACACGAAAATCTTTAACAGGACGTGAAGGTGAACTGAATACGACAATCAAGTTGAGTAAACGTGACTAAAAGGTGACACCGGAGTGTCTGAAGCCTTCATAAATCTTTTAGTTTGATGGTTCACATGGACCTTCCCAAGTCATGTTGAGGCATGTCCACTGCTCAGACTTCATCTGTTTTTAATCATAGCAGTCATGTATAATAACTTTTATTTATCACTACAGTATAATACCAATAATACCAGTATAATACCAATAGTTTAACCACCAGAGGATGCCAGGATATCTTATCATGAAGGGCCATCTTTACTTAAAAATGTCATTTTAGTTAGGTGTTCATACACGCAATCTCCGCCAGGGGAACCACCATGTGCTGTCATTTTTGTTATTGTACAAAGACATATAGTTAAATTTGTTTGGTCAATATTATGTTTTTCCAGTTGTGTTTCTTGATTAGGTATCGTTCAGCAACATCTTTCACTCTGTCTATTTATCTATCTGCCTGTCTGTTTTTTTGCTTTCGCTGTAGTTTCTTTCAGAGCTCTTAATTTCCCCGAGCTAATGGGACTATCTTTTGCGGCGGAGGGCGACGCACACTCGCGGAGAGGTACACTTTATTACTGGGCTCTCATGTAAGAGCTCTGTCATTGTAATGCAGCAACCGATCGTGGGTAACTTCTCCGATTCAACTCAAGATAAACGTAGACGTGATCCAAACGTGATCCATTGACCTAACGGGTCGTTCTTTTGTTGCGTTTTTACGATTCAAGACACGGAATACTTCGTTTGTTAAAAGCAAAGCGCATTTGTTTTTTTGCATTGTCCTGCGAGATCGAAAGCAGGACAGAGGAGTGAACTGAAGAAATGGTGAAGCCAGCAATAATATGGATTTGAAGGAGAATGTCGTATCGTTTCAGAGGGACAGCTGACTATTAATAAAACATACTGGAACGGAGCATTCGGGTCGCGTTATTCTGTTGTGACATTAGAAGTGACCTGCTATTATTCAGGGGATACTTTTTGTCTATTTGTAAAATAGGTGCAGATTTAAGACTGAATACCTCTTGACATTTGAATCATTTATTGTAAGTTACTTATGACGTTGGAAATTGTCTTTACATACTAGCTGGCTGTCAATTGTGTCCAGCTTGCGATGGGCAACTCAATGACCCACCGCGCAGTGATTGAGTTAACAGGGCACTACTACAATAAGAGAGGGTGTTTGCAACCTTTGTCTTTTCTTTAATATTGAGCTGACATCATGTAGCTCGTAAACGGCATAGTTCGAGTTTGATTTGATCGATTATCTTCAGCTGAGATAAAGGCAGCAGGGAGCTACAGTATTTAGCAAAATGGCTTGTTAACTGAGTCAGAGAGTGACAGTCAGGTGCATCCTGCAGAATAAAACATCTAGCTTCGAAACTTCTGTGTTTATATTTCTTAGCTTCAAACTGTACTTTATGTAAGGTTTTGATTTAAGGCAGATAGCTGTTATCCAAATACATAAAAACCCTGATCTAAATTCTTAGAGTTATTTTGCGTTCGTATTTTGGGGATGACACTTCTTGAAAAGACTGTCTCCTGAATTTAAGAAAGTTTGAAAAACTTGTCCCTACCAACCTCTCTATCACAAGCTGGCAAAAATGGAGACCGTGGGAGACTTTGAATACAGCCGAAAAGACCTCGTTGGACACGGAGCCTTTGCAGTCGTCTT
>JAZGTK010022889.1:0-10125 GCA_036877625.1 Ambastaia sidthimunki | reverse complement strand
ATATATAATGAATGTTATTGTATTGATATTTACAGTCAATATTATATATATAATGAATGTTATTGTATTGATATTTACAGTCAATATTATATATATAATGAATATTATTATATTGATATTTACAGTCAATATTATATATATAATGAATGTTATTGTATTGATATTTACAGTCAATATTATATATATAATGAATATTATTGTATTGATATGTACCTGCAGGAAGCGCGCGCAGTGTGGAGCGGCGTTTTCCTTCGACAGATGGACCAGAACCTTCCGAACCTTCTCCATACTGACAACATCACAAACAACCCTCACATAATATCACTCACATATCACTCACATCATACTCATTCTTTCATCTGACACTGTAAAAATACATCATTCATACTGTAATGACGTCAATAATCTGAGACAAACTCTTTATAAATAACACAACACTCACTTCAAACAGCGTCCAAACACCCCGGAAGATCATTTCCATGCTTCAAAATAAAAGTCTTTATACATATTAAGTTTTGTTATATATCATTATATATCATTACTATATTAATATTCGTATATTTTTAGGGTTTACGTTTATTTACATACATTTACATACACGTTTATAAGCTTCAGTGACGAAAGATGCCATCTGGTGTTTTAAAATAAAAGTCTGTTTCTTTATCCAGTTTTGCAAATTGTAATGATCAAAGTTTTACATTTATATTTATGAACGCTAATTTCAGGGCATCTAGAGATAATATCCATAATAAAATCTCATTCAATTTACTTAAAATAAAACAGGTAAAGAATGAATAATTAAATGTTTTATTTCTAATTCAGTTTCTTGTGTTAAATATATACTGTATGAAAGGACCCTTATCTGCTAAATGAAGACACTAATAGTGATCAGTGTTTGTGCACTATTGTGAATAACAGTCAGAACATCAGATTGTGTTTTTAATCAGGTTTATTTGAAACATCGTTTCATCAGATACAAACACAAACACAGTCATGTTACTAAGTACTACATGTCATGTGACTACATGTCAAGAGATCACGGATGACAGGTACAATGTAAATTAATGTAAATCACATGCTGTCATGGTGACAAAGATCTGACACAGAACAGACGACACATGCTTCCACAAGAGGATCTGACATCACCAGTCGAGCCCTTGACTGAGGGTTCAACCTCTGGGTTGTAAGAGTGTCCATGATTTTGGTCACATGTTGTGGCACTTACAGAGTTGGCAGTCATCGTAGCTTTCCTGAAGAGTCGGTACGGATAAAATGAGATGACAAAAAAAGTCACGCGATGCGGTTCAGTTATTCGCCGGTGTTGAAATTCAGATTAAAGTGTTTCAGAGGAGATTCACTGAACATGGGCCACATTTATCAAGCTTTTCATTTTTCCTGAATTTTATTATTTAACATTTTTGGCAAACAAGTAAAAATGTCATTTTACAATAGTAAAATGTTTAGGTTTTAAATTACTATTGGAATTTCCACCTTTACAGTTGTGAATTTTAGTTTGTGTGCTTTAATTTTTAGGTATGATTCATATTAACACATACAAACTTGATAAATGTTGCCCATTATGTCCTCATGTGGCTCAAACAAACACATTGACGATATAAAATTCATGCAGAAGACACAAAATGCTACAAAAGAAGCGGGAATTAAACAACCTTTCTTACCGTTTCTATTTACTGTAATTTCTTCATAATGTTCAGTACCTATATTTACCTAAAAGTGAATTTTACAAATTCTCTGACAAAGACAAATACATGTCTGCTATCATACATCTATAACATTGGATTCTGCCTGGATTTCTGGGTATACATCTGATTTCTGGGTATACATCTGATTAGGATTTTATGCTAGAAAGCTTCTTTTTGTAAGTGCAAAACCAAGGAATAACTACGAAGTCAAGCATTTAAATTTACAGCAGTCCTAAAGCATGTAACAGCCACGCGAAAACAGCATTTAACTTCCAAAAAATTATTTACATCTTCACAAAAGTTTTTTTAAAGCTGCAATCCGTAACATAACAGATCGGTGTTCAACACGATCTTCTTATCTTACCCCAATTCACAACAGTAAATATATAATAATGATTTATAATTTGATCAGATGGGTCTGATTTCACAGAAAATATTTTTCTTAGATTTGGTTATTATATCACATGTCTGGATCCTGTAGCTGGTGCAGCGTTTGTTTCTTGTTCCTACAGCAGCTGTTTAGAATTTAAACTTGTCATCCACATTAACAAAATAACTGCAAGTAACCTGCAGTTGTATGTTCCAAACAGAGATGGCGGTAGAGAGTCAAAAGTTACAGATTGCAGCTTTAATGTGGTTTACCTGTGAGTGTCTGTAGTGGAAACAGTCCTCTTTTATCAGATGGTGTAAAACTGTGCTAAAACTGTGTCATTCTGTTCTGAATGTCTCTGATTCTGTCAGGATCTTCAGTGGATTGTATTCTGGGCTTGAAGACCGGCACCATAATGTTGGTTTGTTGTAGAATGTGGAATGGGTGTCAGCTCCTAATAACAAACAACCAAAATGAATTAGAAGAACAGTGTCATTAACAAAATACACGGAACAGGACTTTTATTTTGAAATCACCCTCATGGGCCTGATGAAATACTTACTTTTATAGCACTAACAGAAAGAGCATAAACTCCAAGGAGAGACACAACCAAACCGATGACACACGCTAGCACCAGGAAAGCAATCAGTGTCACCAAGATCCCGTTCACTAAGAACTGTAATACAAGCCAGATAAAATACAACAACAATCAGATCTGTATCCAGCAGCACATAGTTTATAACAGAACTATATTCATAACGAAATAACACCTTACAGCAACAGGTGTGACACTAAATCTGTGTTTAGCTACTGTGTTTGTTATTCCACATCACATGTTGAGAACACGTTCTGTTATGGTTCACATGCACAGACACAAAAGTATGATTTGATGCAATTGTTTGGAGCAAAATGGAAAATGTTATACTTCAATATAAACACATTTTCATTTCAAACTCTTCCGAAATTTGTTATTTAAAAAAATGCCTTGAAGTTCTTTCCTAAAATACTGAGAAATGTGCATTAAAACTGAAACATGGTTCTAGAATCTGACTGCATCTAATCTGCAGTAAATCTGAGCTCTGCTTTTCACACATTGTTGGTCTGAAGGTTGAACTCACGATGTGTGTGTGATTTTCTTCCTGCTTAGAATGAGACTCACCTCTTTCTGTTCACCTCTCTCTCCCTCTCCACAGCAAGCCCAGACAGAGTGAAGTGGGTCACAACACCACTGAAACAAGCAGGACAGCCTGAGGTCACACGTCTCCTGCAGATACACACTCAACCACAGCCTGCTGTCTGCCTCCTAATGTCTACACTAAACCCTCTGCTCTTCATTTACAACACAGAAGGAAATAAACTCTACTCAACAGTGTTAAGGTTGTGGGTTCGATGCTCAGGGAGAACATGTACGGATGAGATGTGCAGCTTGAATGAACTGTAAGTAGCTTTGGATAAAAGCATGTAAATAACGGCAAAAACTAACGTCAACATTATGATCAAAATCTTTTTTTGGCGATACACAACAAACAGTTAAGGAAATACTAGTATTGAAGTATAACATTTTCCATTTGTAAAATAACAGTTATTTAATGATCAGTGTGGTTCAGTTTTGATAAAGTTTGTAGCGTGTGGTGTCTCTGTTTGTTTACCTCTGTATCTCTGTAGTAGTAGGACTCTCCTCTGAACGGGATGTGTCTGGCCATGAGCCCAAATCCAACAACATCAAATGCTGCCGTTAGTAACTGCAGAACAATGGTTGTCAGCACCTGCGACAAATGAATTCTATTTCAACAACACCTAATAAATGACCTCATTTCCTGTTGACCATACATGGATAAATATAAAATAATGTTACAGAGCTGAAATACAGTATGAACTGATGTAAGGAGAGAATGTTTAAACGTCATGAAATGAAAGAGAAAATATTGACTGTTCTACAATCCACTGATCTGTGGTTACAAATGGTGCATAAAAAAACAAAACAAAAACTATGATGGATCACGTTACATTTACGTTGGTAAATAATCTCTAGCTACTGTAAGTTGTGGCTGTGGCAAGAGAACGAGTTTCTGCTGTTGTGGTCAGAAGTCTGACTGCAGGAGACTGCTGGTGCATTTCCTGCATCTATTTTGGCCGAACGCAGAATGACAGAAAATAATCTTTCACAGAAAAACAGAACTGGTTTGATCTGAGCACTTCCTGAATGCAGGTAACACAGATGACATGCACAAATGTTTGCATGCAGAGTTTCTGAATCTGATATTTTACAGACATGCTCTTGTGTGTTTTCCGGCATTGGTGCTAAAATGTGTTCATGCTTTATTAACATACCAAACATTTCGACGTCTTCCTCCCTGTGTGAACCAGAACAACACCGGTGATGACAAGCTGTCGTGAAGAGTGTCACAGGATTTAAAACAGGACTGTGATTTATTTCTGTGTGTTAATGTGTTAATGTGTTAATGTGTGTGTTTGTACCTGAGCACCGTTGACGATGAGAATAATAATTTCACGCTGGATGTGATAATGTAGCTTGTACACAATTGTGCTCAGAGCGACAGTCAAAACTCCGATCACAATCTGAACAGCCTGAATCAGATTCAAATACAGGAGAGATCACAAATACAAACAAACTGCATTAATGCACCACAATGTTTGTACACTTTCTAAAAGAAGTCGCATTAGTTTACTGGAGCTCTCATATGACTGACACTTTCTTACATGATATGAATAATTATGTGCTCAATTTTACAATAAGACTCATGAATAAACTAAAGAAATAAACTAATTTCTTTTAGACTTGTGTAAGTGTGGGTGGGGGTTAACTTATAACAATATTTTGGAAACAAATTTGTTGTTTTCAAAATGTAAAAAACAATCTGTCAGGTTTATGTTATAGCGTTTATAACTAGTTGTGTACAAGTCTTTTGAGTGCCCACATTCAGACAGTGTTTGAATGTTAGATATGGGTGTGTCCCTGGATGTGGGCCAGTTATCATTTAATAAACACATTACATGTTATTGTGCATTATTATTATTAAGACTTTCAGCTGTTCATTTGTGTATAGAGACATAATGGGTTTCATTTCTATTAACTTAATACCCACGAACAGCTATTTTTCGATCTTTAACAACACGTAAACAATCTGCTCAAACCATAAAGCTGCTCGATGCGACATTATTTCTGATAAAGACTCGATACATCAGCGTGCTGGTGCGTTTGCTACAGTGAAACTCACGCCAAGCGTTTTGGGCTCTGCGCTCTTGAACGCTTTAATCTGAGACGCGTACAGCGACATCCCGACAGATCACCAATCATTCATCAATAACACTGCAAACACAATCACAACACACAAACATGTGCATGAGCAAACGCATCCTTTAAGCTCTCCGGCATCAGAAAAGCACGATTATTAAAATGCACATTGCAGATGTGGTGATAAACAGACGCACATGTGTGGAGAGCAGCGCTTACCTTTGCGCACCGGCGTCCTGCGGCAGTCTGTGCGCATCTCTGCAGTGTGTTGATGTCATGAGGAGGCGGCGGCTACACCAGCACAAACACACATTGGCTCTCATACAGATAAACTATCTCGACCCTCGGGCATTTATTCCAGATACACGGGTATTTTTAAACCCGGTGATGAATTATGTAAACGCGTTAGATGAGCGGAGATTGTGCTGAGAGAAATACAGGCTGGTGGATTTATAAAACATCTGTTTATTTCTTTATAGGGTGTGGAACAGTTTGTCCTAATAGAGCAAAGCTGCATTCGGTAACTTCATGGATAAAAATGAACAAAAATCAGCCATTAAGCAAGTACATAATCTGTGTTCAAAATGATCTTCAAGATTATAGTAATGGTTTATAATTTAAGATGTCGGGTCGGATCTCACGGGAAATGTCAATTGAACGTCACTTGACGTCACATGTGTATATAGAGTAAGTAAAGCAACATGCAGTTTTATGTTTCAAACAGAGGAGGCGGTAGAGAGATGAAAGTTACCGACTGAAG
This sequence comes from Ambastaia sidthimunki, assembly GCA_036877625.1. NCBI lineage: Eukaryota > Metazoa > Chordata > Actinopteri > Cypriniformes > Botiidae > Ambastaia > Ambastaia sidthimunki. The sequence continues at coordinate 4,036 of JAZGTK010022889.1, read as the reverse complement.
TTTAAGTTTAAAAATCAATATCATGGATCAGGAATGACAGCTGCCTGTGGGAATAAATACTCTGGAGGGCCATTCATTTAATACTCTATATATTTAAAGAAAATATCAGTTTGGTAGTCAGACATAAATCAAAGTAAACAAGAGCATGTTCCCTTAGCAGTGCACACTAACAAGGTTTACTAGATGGTAAATCGCTACAGCAATGGTACACCTGCACGCATCTCACATCCTAAGCAAACTCTGCATCTGTGCACAGCTAAGTTCACTTCCCCATGTTCTTCATGAATTGTGACACATAATCTGTGCTACATACAGTAGAGAAGAAAGCAGATTGAAAACTTCTAGCGTAAAAGACTTATTACTGTTATATAAAATGCTAAAACAGTTCATTTTATAACAAGGATCAATTATCATTACAAAAGTAATTTTGGATTAAATTTGAAGCTATTTATAGAAAGTGCTCTGAGAGAAACCGGATTGCCCCAAACGGATGCGGGCCGAGGGTGACCACTGGTTGCCCCACCCAGAGGACGGCTCTGGACAGAAGCCATGCAGACATGCTTGCGAGACCCTGTGCTGGAGACCAGTGTCTTAGATTTAAACGCCACCCTTCAGCCTTAAATCAATACAAGTAAGGGATCCTATATAACAATGCAAACAATGTGTATTTTATTCAGAAAAATTAGGTCTACATAGGTGCCACAGTGAATATGGAATACCTCATATAGAAGTGCATTTACACAACATATTTTGTCAGTGTATGATTAAATGTTTAGGCAGATATATGTCAGAACAGAAGGCAGGTTAAAAGTGAAGACCCTCAGGGGTCTGATTCACTCCGTCCTTCAGAAGGCTGCAGTCACTGTCATACATGCCGACATCTGTTTCATCCTGCAATCAAAAACAGACCATCTGTTAGATCATACCTGAATGCTGACATATCACAAGTGTGCATAACACACGTCTCCTACACCTGTGTATTGAAACATGTTTAGTAACGTGATCTGGTCTGTGTTGCCATCAAAAACAGCTGCATATTGGCCCTAACTAATACCAGCAGGTTTCCTCCGGTAATGACACAATGGGTGGATTATGAATCAGTTTTTTTGGAGGTTTTCACTGGGTTTGGTCTCACCTGGCGGATGGCCCGGATGGAAAAAACGGACAGAGCGATGCACACACACAGTTCCAGACAGGACAGCACCAGCAGGAGACCCCTCATCCCATCCATCATATTCTAAACACCAAATCAAAATGACCACATGTGACAGTCAAATTTCAACAGGAAAACTCTGTATGCTAACTTAGCTAACGAATTCAGAACGTTTCCCTAACTTAATTTCTATTAAGTAACCAAAACGTTAAAATGTTTTAATTAATGTTTAAGGAACGTTCAAACCATCCAGTTTTTTAGACGTTATATTAACGCTACTGCGCGGTTATAAGAACACTATACATTTTAATTCTGTACTGTTTTGAAAAGGTTCCACTAACAACTTAAGAAAATCTTTTTCAATACATATCATACGTAATGCTAAAAATTCTACTAACTATACTGGACATTTTTGGTAACATTTAGAGAACGTTTCATGTTAGCTGGGACAGGCAAGGAGATAAGAAACACAATGTAAACTTGATAGAGTTACAGACATACATAAAATCGTCTTCTCATGTACACACAACTCCAGGAATCACTTGTGTCTAAACATTCATCATTCGGGGGTCGAAAAGTGAGTTCCCAGCTGAAATAACCGATTCCCGCAGCAGCCAGGAGGACACAAAACACACTCACACTCAGAGTGGCCTTAATCTGTTTCAGGACAAAACAAATAAGAAAGTGGATTTCCCACAGAATGCAGAACAGTCACTGAACTCACGTTTACAGTTTCACATCAGTTATGAGGAATAACCAGACAGTGTAAATGTGATGTAAAAAACTGTCAGCTGAAACATTTTTACACATTTACTCAATATGTTGCACGCGTGTCTGTTTACAATGTGGCGATTTCTGCTATGCTGATTTTTATCGTTCTCATCACAAATAACTAATAAAACTTCAAAACAATATCAAGACTTATTCTAAAATGAGATCATTCCAGTCCTGGAATTAGTCAATACAGTGTTACAGTGATAAATCCACTTGTGTGGATTACGTACCAGGCGTCTGGTGAATGCCGTCCATTTCAACAAAAAGTAAATATAAAATAAATAAGTAAATATTGGAATTTACTCAATATTGGAATTTACTCACCAAATTAATATGACAATTCCTGTGTGCAGCAATTGCCACAATCCCGGAAACCACGAACTGCCAAACAAAAAAATAAAATAATGCCAGTTACTAATTTAGATTCATTTATCTTTTAGTCTGATCTAAAATCACAGAGGCTCTCTTTTTTAATTTAACGTATAAGAAATGTTTTAGCAATTATAAAACGGCTGTCTGTTTAAATTGCATTTTTAGGTACAAACGGGATTTATGTTTGAAAGTCACACACAAGTTTTGTAAACCAAAAGGTTAGCAGATGAGGCTGCGAAAACAAATACATTGAACAAATAACTGTAAATATTAAATATTTTGGAGAATTATAGATTATATAACAGTTACTCACAGGAAGTCCAAGTAAGACAATAAACTCAGCCTGCAGGGTTTTGATCAGCAGTGTGATGGTACACAATGACATCATTACAAAACCAATAAACACCTGCACCACCTGAACACACACACAGACACACACACACAGACACACACACACGTTAGAAAACTACATGATCATCTCACAAACTTTTCTTGAGGCTTTAAATTGAACAGTTTAATGGAAATTAAGACGTTGTATTGCAATGTTTTTAATGTAAAGCTGAAACTGAACACTGTATGTTTCAAACTCTCACCCCCAGTTCCATGGGCTTTCCCTTCAGAAATATCCGGCTGGTGGGAGGCAGTTTGGGCTTTTTCGGTTCTGGCAAGTTTCCTTTCAGGTCTGGAGACTCCGTGTTTTCCTCCAGAGGGATAATATGGGTCACGACCTTCACGCCACTGGCTGTAGTGGTCATTGAAGATGCCATTTCTCACAGGAATATGACCACAGCCTTTATACAGACAAGACAAACACAAAACCCATAAAACACGAGGACTCGCCAAACCTGCTCCTAACTTTCCTAATGGAAGCTGAAAATCCCAACCGATCTCCCATTTCAATTTGCATTATGAATGTTTAGATTTCCAATTAAAAATAACATAAAAAAAATTGCATTATGCAGCTCCTTCATACGGTACATATGGTAACTTCCTGTATTACACAATATACTGTATGTGGCTGATTTCAAATCCTGGTGAACTGACTGGTAAATATATATAGTAGTATATACTATATAGTGTGTCTATATTGTACTTTTTCCCATATATATATATATATGATTTATATAGTAGAGTTGTAGTAGTTGTAGTTTGTTGTAGTTGAGTTAATCTGACACGTTACGTGGATGGTTTCACTTTCATTCTGCTATGCATTACTTTATAAACGCTGGTTTTGAGTTTGTAATATCTGAAATGCTGCTGACTAGCTAGACTAGACTGGACTGGACTAGCTCACTAGATTTGAGGCCAAACTGCTTTGATACGCACTTCACGAGTGTTCACACACACACACGCAACGCGTCTTTAATAACCGGATCGCCGGACAGAAACTGTTTTTCCTTATACTAACAAAATGAATGATAACATTATTACTTACCGATTCTTCAGATTAACCCGTTTACCGACACAATAACAAGAAACCTTTGACGGGAAATGCAGTTCTCCTCCCACTGAAGTTTAACTCGTGTGATTCCGGATCAGAGCTCATGTGTGTGAATGCGGATCAAAGTCTCTCAACTGGATTCTGGATCCCTCAGTGTATTAAAATAAAAATGCAGACTGCAGGAAAACTGTTTCTGCTACATTATCAATTGTTTTAACTTTTGTATCCACTAGTATAGATATTGCAATAACGAGCTTTTGCTAACTAGTAGCGTGTTACTCGCTTTCATGCAATAT
>JAZGTK010022888.1:0-10125 GCA_036877625.1 Ambastaia sidthimunki | reverse complement strand
TTTTTTTTTCCTGGTTTTCCAATTCAAATTCAGCATCCTGTGGAATGGTCCATTCAGTTCCATCTTATGCATTAAAATTCCATCTTATGCATTAAAAGGGAGCCACAATTAAATTCTATTTTTTGCCCAAATGCTAGCAGATAAAATCCCCTCTATGAATGAAGAAAGGTCACTGTTGCTTGTTTAATAGTAATTCTGCCATCACTGGGTGGGCATCCAGAGTGTGTAGGATTACGGGCTCTCATTCAGGATAGACACCAGTTCCTCTCGTTCTCCCCAGTGGGTCTGTTTGTCATGATAACAAACATATTGCTTTGACACTGGCCCTCATTTATACAGTCATCATCAGGCACGCCTGTGAATGCCTATGAGTCACTCCGGGGGTCTGACACTGCCTCTAGTAAGAGCAGCAACAGATGTTGGCAAAGGATTGATAATGAATATTCAGCTGAACAGCAGTAAAGAGACACAATCCACACACACCGATGATGTACGTGTTGTGTAAGGGCTCTGCACTGCTCTCTGAGTTGAGACCGTCCTGGATGCAAAGATTCTATAGTGAGAAACCATAAGATGGAGCCTGTGGGTAGGGTCAGCGTTCTGAACTTCTGTGAGGCACCATTTGAACTTTGACCCTATGGATGGATTTCGTGTCTCCATCTCCAAGTCTTTGTCCTTGTGGCTTTTTCCATCCACTTCATTTGTCTGTCTCGTTATTCTTCTGTATTTTTTCTTGAACTCAGTGTTTGTTAACACACAAAGATGTTCTTTGAGACTACCTGTAAATCATGCTGGAATTAAATGCATTCATTAGGGTTTTACACTAATTTATAGAGTCCCATGTATAATGTTATTAAAGCTCAAGATGGAAATAATAAATACTATAAATACTAGTAATAAATACTAAACAAGTTTAAATACTTTAATACTGTTTAAAATGCATTTAAAGACAAAATGGAGGCATTTTTACTGGTGGGTTCAGAACATTCAATACAAAGAAAGTTACAAATACAAATTATATAGTTCATTGATAGTGGATAGAGAATATGACACATTAAGAATAAGAAGGAGAAACAGGATTGGGAGTTGAACACATTGTCACATTTATCAAACTCTCGTCGAAACAAGTTGAAAACACTTATGCCCATTTTGATAAATGTCAAGTTTTGCATGGAAACCATCATATGCCCAGGTTTCTGTCATATGTTTGTTTCATAAATGAGGCCCATTGTCAGTAAGAGAACCAAGGATAAGTGTGTCTGAGCATATGATTTTAGGTCTCATCTCTGACTTTTACTGTGTTTCCTTATCTAACTAGCTATGCTAGTTATTCATTTGCTATGTCTGTCAGTCTGTAGTTTAAATATCTAGTGCACTGTACTAATTTAAACAATGCATAATTATCAAGATCCCTCATAACGACACACACACTCACACTCACTTTCATTTAAATTTTCCCTTTATGTCGAAGCCAGAAAAATGAGACATTGATGGAGGGAAAAGACAAACAGCGGAGTTAAATAAGAAGGTATGTGAGACACATTTGGAAAGACGGAATTACATCGACTCACACCATTAATCTCCCGTTTGTCGCTTACAAATCTCATTAAAGTCGAGATTCTACTTTGTGTCTTTTCCTACATTGACAGATATTTTAAAGTTCAAAGATGCAATAATCCATCAGACTCAGGAACATTCCTGCCGGAGAGGATGCCAGGATAAACATACAGAAATTAAATTTCTATTTATATGAAGCCTGGAAACTGTCGAGCGCTTGCCGCAGAATTGATGCTGCACGGAGCATCGGAGGCCAGGCTCAAGCAGCTAAAGTAATTAGCCTAACACTCGCGTTAACTAGACGGTGGATCATATCTGGCAGAACCGTTGCAGAAATGGGGACAAAATGTCACTCGGCTGCAAGCTGTTTAGAGGGATCTGCCCAATCCCATTTGAGGAGTTCTGCGTGCAAAGGCAAGGCTGTCAGAAATATGTAATGCCATCTCTATTATGAATTGTGAGCTGATATTGTTGCAGGCTGATGTTGCTGGGTGTCTGTCTGAGTGGGTGTCTCGTTTACTTACGTGCACAGACTGTGACATTTCGTTACAGTGCATTTGATGCCCTGCGTGCCGTGTTGTTACAAAAGGTTGAAGTAGCCTAATATTGTCTTTTTGACACATATTGATGTGATGCAGGGAAGAGGGAGTGGGCAACGTCACAAGGCATATTCAAACTCACATTCCCAGCTATGCGCCATAGCTCAATTTGCCAGGGCACGTGCACTAACCACTAGGCCACAGCTCCAACAAGTTGACTTGTTCAATGACCCTCAAAACCAGAGTTTGTTTTTGGTTTAGAAGTTGAGAGCCAGCTGTAAACTTTTATTTTTCCCCCAGTATTCCTGGAACAGTTTTCAAGTTTAAAAAGTTTAGGATTTGCATTCATTTTACAGGAATTAAATGCACATGAGTCTGGAGATTCTGCATAATTCTTCCTTGCCACCCCCTCCATGGGTCTCTGTCCCAGCCCACTGATTCACCTGGTCTTCGTTGTGCCCCAGGGACTTTCGCAAACTTTCACTGGCTTCCCACTGTCTCCCTTTTCTCTTGGCAAAGATATTGTTTCCACAGATAAACATGAGGACAAGACAGGAAAGAGGCTTGGCAGGTCCGTAGTTCTTTGGGAACTATGAGAAAGGGAGGACAGTATATATTTAATGAGCCATGTGTAATCTTCTTTGCTGTAAGACTACTTCTACTTCAGAGTAGTTTGCAGTTTGCAGCTTGAGTATTGCAACTTTCTAGTTGTGCCATCATCCAGAACTTCTGAAACTTCTGAGGTTTTATTTTTCACTTGAGATGTTTGCATATGTGAATAGACAATCAATGCTTTAATCTCCCACAGTAATTGTACTGTATGTCTTTAGTTATCTTCATTCTACGGCTTTTCTCAGCAAATATTTATTAAATGTGATTAATTAGGATTAATTCAATAACCAGCATGATTTACAAACATATGTATTACTGTCAGTTTAACAGTAAAAGAAGAGTGGACCTATAGACAAGAAATGATTGGGTGGGATAAGGATATGACGCAGGTCAAACTCAAGCTTGTATTTCCTGCACCACAGCTTAATGTGCCCGCAGCACCTGCACTAACTACTAAGCCAGAGTTATTGTAATTATTTTATATTAGTAACATTGATTATTACCACTGTTAAAGAGATCAGAGTGAGTACCTCTCATCAAGCCATTCAGGAAATGTTTATTTTTAAACTCAAACCCAGCAGATATAATGTTGCACTTTCATTGTTAATGAATAAATCAGCATTGTAAAACCCTTTTTTATGGCAGTAAAAGGTCTCAGTGGTGCTTGTTCAAAGAGTGTTGATCTTTCTGTTCATCACACCACTTCATTTCTTCTTCTAAATGTTTTGTTGTTATGCAGTTCTTTTAGTACCTGCTGGGCATGATGTTAATGTTGCTCTGTGGTCCACACTGCCTGAATCTTTCACTGGCAGCGGCCCAGCTGTTTAGAAATTGCCTTTTGATCAGAGCAAATAAGCATATTAAACACTTGAAACATGTCACTTGAATAATGGATTTAGGTTTCAGATTGTGATATTGCCTTTCTTCACTTTTCAAGGTTGTTGGGGACATTGATATTTACTTAATATCATGAGAAAAGTCAAAAAGATGTTTAGAGGATGAATGTATAAATGGATGGATGGATGGATGATGGATAGATGAATGAATGTATAAATAAATGGTTGGATGATAAATGGATGGATGAATGAAAGGACGGTTGATAGAGTGAAGGCATGTGGCATATGTATATGATTAAAATAAACATTTATAATTCTTTGCATCCCAGAATCAAGGAGGAGATTCTCTTGATGGTTATATCTTTAATTGTGAAATTAACTATGATTGATCTTGACTAGCTTTGTACCTTGAAGAGAATGTGCCTGACGATAAGACTCAACCGTCATCGTGTCCCTGTCATGTGTCTGATCCTATGCTTTGGAAGTAACGGAAATGTTATGCAAATCATTTCTTAATCCTTTTATGTTATTTTGTTCCATTTCTCTCTTTCATTTTTCACACTCACATTTTTTGCCACGGCATCTGTACGTCTTTGAGCAATGTTCTTCGCCACACAAACTTCAGTCGGCTCTGATTTCCGCTTCTGAATTCCTCTCTTATGAAATACTAGGACAACATTTTGTGGATTGCAGCAAGAAAGTAATTGTACCTAAATAATCTTGATCTGCTGAGCAGAACATTAAGGAGCGTCTAAACAATTGGAAAAGAGCTTCTACTGGTTGCATGTGTACTTTTGAAAATCTTAAGAGGATGGAAAAAGTAGTGCAGAGCTCATCGCCTTTAAAACCACTTTGACAAAAGCTGAAGAAGACAACCAAGCAAAATTCAGGAGACAGCGTGGAGATAGCAGATTGTGACCTATGTCTGCCGGTAGCTTTTTTGTTGTCCTAAGGGTTGGTGTTTAAAAATAATAAGGAAGAAGTGGGACGGTCTTACTTCCAAGAAGCTTAAAATGCAAAATCTCGAATAAGCCCAATTTTCCTCAGCCAATGGCATCGCATTTCAGCAGGATTTTTGTGTTGATCATCCCGTATTGACTCACATACATCCACCCCTCCCTTCGCAAAATAAAAACACTAGAGGTTTTTGTGGCTTTTCAAAAAAATGTATCTAGACATTTATCCACTTTAATCTTCTTAACATATTAAAGTCATTTGCATTACCCTGAAGTGACTGAGGTTTTCACTGCTTCTCTCCCCCACAATGCACCAGGACTTGGAACACCATGTGGACATTTTTCTGTGAAAAGAACATAAGTGGGCATAAGTCAACTTTCTCATGCATTTGCCGTATCCTGCTGGGTGATTTTGTTTTTTTCAAGGTTTTTGATGTATTGTCTTCTGAAATGCTCTCCAACTGTTGCTCCATTTTTGTCTTTCGGTCTTTACCTCTTTTTTTTACTTTAGTTTAAGTAGGCCTAGTGTAATTTTATAAAACTCATGTCTAAATAAATATACTGCAAATAGTCTTTACCATATAATTAGCCTCAGTTACAATTTTTTTTTATTATTTCTTGCTTCATTTTTTGGCCATGAGAGATTAATGTTGCAAGCTCAGTATAAACTTAAGTCACCCACACAAGCATCAAAGTACACTAACCTATAGTCCAGTGCACTCAATTATAAAAATATGAAAATCTTTGGCTGTATTCTTTTTGCTAGTTTGTTAAAGCCTACTTTAAACAAATTGTATTTGAATGTGAACTGAATGAATTAAATTTACCGAGTGAATTAAATTTACATTTAATTTTGCTTTCAGCTTTTGTGATTTAACTGCAGGTCTTGATTTAGCTGTTAGTTCTACACTCTTAAAATCTACACTCTTAAAACATTTTTTTTAATTATTTTTATTTATTATTTTTAAAAGTTCCAGTTATAGAACCCCAAAGGATTTACATTATGTCATTGGAGAACTTTTTGAAGTTCCTGAACTTGTTTCCTTTGTAGTTACTAAGAAAACCATGTACTAATGCTTTAAAGAACCCAGACACCATGACGCTGATCTGAAGATATATAAAGAGACATCAAATACTTTATACCCTGCAAAGAATGAAATAGTAGCTTAGGAATCAATAGGGTTCTCTGCTTAACCAAAAACACTTTGGTTCAGCAGTTATTTTTAAGAGTGTATTGTCATTTCCCATGTTAGCCATTGGTTTAACCTTTTCTATTCACTGAAGAAATGTTTAGTGACAGTAATAATACGTTTTTGAGGGTTCAGCTCTTTTGTGCTGACAGTTAAAAGGCCAGAGTCAATCGGTAACTATTCCAGTGTCTTGTTTGTTCAAATTTAACTGACTGCTGTGATATGAGGAGAATTAGATTGTTGTGCTTGAAAAGTGTGTGTGCGTGTGTGTGCGTGTGTGCGTGGTGTGCGTGTGTGTGTTTTAGAGAAATTGGCTTGTTTGCAGAATGCCCATAATTTTCCATACACATGTAGATTAGCCTATTTAAAATATACAGTTACATGGTAATTATGAATCACTCTAATCTTAATGACTGATTCTTGGAACTTAATGAAGAAATCCTGACACTTTAAAAAAATATTTCTCAAGCTACTGTAAATCATATTTCACTTAACCTTAATGAGCTTGTGCATTGTGATAGCCACATCTGTAGATTTGAGCATGTCTGTCAATTAACTGGAGAATTTCTACACCGTAATTTCTTTACAATCATGTAATATTCTATGAAAATGGAACAGAATACAATATATTTCCACTGGTTGCAATATTTAGTGGTAAACATTTTGCTCTGTTGTTTGTTGTTGTGTCTAATGTTCAACTGAAGGCAGTGGGAAACAGCATTTGAATATTTTTTACAGTACAGCACAATACAATATTTCACTACTTGATCTGAATGGGTACTAACATTTTGCCAGTTTCCTGCTATGCTCTATCTTTAATTGGAAAACAAGCACGAGATCCCATGTCATCCAATGTGGCCAGGGATGTGTCAGCAGAATTAAAAATGAAAGACATTTATCTTGATGAAAGAAAATGACGTTTGAAAGACAGGGTTGTTTATTAAGAAAGTAAATAATTTTTATATACATTGAATATCAAATAAGTATTAAACACTTCCAATAATTAAAATGCAACACAGAAACATTTGAAATAACCGACGTTTTTGGTAAATACAAATTTTTGCATTCCATTTAGCTTCACATGGTTAAGGAAACCTGTAAACATTTAACTCTTATAATTTTGTGCCGTCTTTCTTCCCTTCCAGACTGAAATACAAATTTGTCTTGCGAGACTTGAAGCACAAACCCAGCTTCCTAAATTGGTCGAAAATTGATTCCAGCTCAACGTAAACAAAATATCTTTGCTTTTCTCGATAACCTTCAGACATAATTTCCCTGCCAGAGTGGAGAGCTCTTAATTTGATTTCTAATTCTTTCTCTCTCCTTTTCCACAAATTTCAGAGCAGACAGGAGCGCAGGAGGGAGAGTAAAGATTTCTGAGCATGTAAGAAGGCAAAAGAGAAAATAACTTGCTGGTTTTAAGAGGAATGAGGAATACTAAGAAAAAAAAACATTCTCTGTGTGTGCAGGAATGTGGATTTCTTCCTTCCGTAAAATCCTAATTGTGCCTGGAAGGGCTGCTAGTATGTTGAGTATCTCAGCTCAGCTTGGCTCAACAGGATTTGTTCTTGGTGTGTACGCCGAGCGTTTTCTTTCAGCGAGAGACGCGGATGTAACCCTTTCACAGTACGAGATGCAGAGTGCTTGTGTTTGCCGCTAGGCTGATTTCTGGCTCTCTGCTGTTTTGTGCCGAATGTATTCAAGCTCTGCTTTTAAAAACACATTTTTACCCTGAGAAATATGGCTGAGGTTATTGTCCCGTAACTTGCCTTGACAGAGAAGCAGATCCCAGATGCTTTAGAGAATGCAGAGAGTTTATGGACCTCAGGCATCTGCTGAGACCTTCAGAGGAGCTTGAGAGAAGCGCGAGAAAGCCAAGATGAGGGGAAACGGTCGCTCTGTTGACGGAGCGGTTTATTTTCTGCACCTATGTATTCATACAGCTACATGATTGACTTCAGGCTTTTGTGGAAAGCATTGTACGAATCTCACCACAAGACTAAAACAACAAATTCAATGACTAAATGCAGAAAATGTACGCATACTGTTTGCATTGCCAATCAATAGACATCCTCCAAAGGCCTTTAAAGTAATGGCCCTTTTTGTCTATGAAAATGCTAGTTAATCCGTTATCTGCCTGTGGCGTAAAAAGTGACCCATATGTCATTTTTATTTGACTCGGGTGGTTTAATTGTGTCCAAAACAGGATTGTATCTGAGCTGTTGGGCTGTGATGAATGAGTGTATACATATATTGATATTTTGTACAGTCGTTCCGCATAAAATGAGCGACAACAGTGAACGAAACGTCTAAATTGTAGCTGTTTTTTACAATCACAGTATAACATTAAAAAGTGTTGCATTAAGATGTTAACCAAATACACTAGCAGAATTTATCAGCACTTGGTCAAACATGATGTAGGAAATATATTAGTGTACACAAATGTACCTGATCCAAGATTGTTGTGACTGACCAATTAGAGTTGAGTATTTCAGGGCACTGTGTAATAATGAAAGGACATTTGCTTTTTAAATGTGCTGTGACAAGCTTGAGAATCAACAGGCTGGTTGTGAACTAGTGATCCAAATTTGAGCCCTTTCACTTAAATATCTTGCGGGTATGGAGAGCGACCTACCTTAAAGATAAAGCAAAGGTCAAGAGAGAAGCCTCACTCAGACAGATGAGATATCTGCCGCATAGGGTTGTAATCATGGGTGTGGCCATGTGTGACAGCATTATTTGTGGCAGTTTTTATCAGTGTTGAGGTCAGAGCGGGTGTCTGTACAGCAGGGAAACGAACAAACCCTTTGACCAAAAACCTGCACAGGCGCTGATAACATTGACTATTGTGACATCATTAGTGCCAGACCAAATGAGGGTATTTATATCCTCGTACCTCCTTTTTGTCCTTCCCTTTTTCTTTGTCTTTTACAAACCTTTATCTCCCTGTTCCTCCCTCTTAATTATGATTTTTTTTTCTCTCTATTTCTTGCTTCTGTTATCAATTGTTTGCTAAGAATTCCCATGCCAGAGTTTTAGAACAGATCCTGACAGTGTCACAAGCTAGATTACAATTGCCAAGTCTACAATCAAACGACAATATAATTACAGATTTTAATAATTTCTTATCAGCTTGATCCAAAACCAAATGGTTATAGCTATACAGTGTACATTTATTTTATAGCTCCATACCCTTTAATTAAGGTTTCTCAACCAAGGGACTGGGGCCACTAGGGGGCTTCAACAAACTTCTAATGGCGTCTCAAGATGACTTACTTTAAATAAAACAAAATAATAAAATAGCTGAAACATCTTTCTTGTTATGACAAGCCAAAATTTGGGGGGTCAGAAAGGTTTAAATCCACTGTTATAAATGTTTTTCAACAATTGACTTTTTTAGTATGTATATCTATTTTTCCTAAACAATTTTAGAGCAAACATCGGAAACAAAGTTGATACTCATAAGTGAAAACTCTCAGGTCAGATCACGAGAGCTATGTAAGAGGAATAAAATGTTCCTTTTGAAAGAAACAATAAGGAAAAAAAAGGGGATCAGGACCAGAAATCACCTGAACATAGCCGGCAACACACAACTTCTCATGAAATAGTCTTTTTATTCTCATTTCTGCTAAGGGTGGATTATGATGGACGATGTGTTGTCCATTAACAAAGCCTACTGTATGTCTATATATGTTCAAATATATCCCCCTTCCCTCATGTTTAATCAGGATCAGGGAAATGTAAAACCAGTCTAATTATACAAGGCTTTCCTGTGACAATTAGTGACATACTGTATACTATATATAGTACTAAATACATACTTTATAGTATACACATACTATAAGTACTAAATAATATATGGCTAAATTTGAAAATACTGTATATTGTTCCTTACAAAGCAGAATTTCTACACATTTACACTGTCCATGCTTTTCAGTACAAAGTAAAAATCACAAAATGTACAACACAGATATAGTCAACACTGAAAGTACATTGCACTTCACCATGTTTCCCAGGCTGGTATAAATGTATGCAATTCTATGTTCTGTGAACCTCCATCTGTTCTGTTCGAGGCTAAGCTAAGTTGGCTGTGAATGATAGCGATGGTGTTGCTGACGTCTTGACTAGGGCCGAGTCTCAGTGAGTCGCGAGGGCTCCCTGACGCCAGCTATCGTGGATCAGTGAGGTGCCGTTTGTCAGACGGGTGGGCTGGTGAGAGCAGCACGCAGACGGCCCTCATCTGCTGCAGATACGTCAAAGAGCCTCGCATGCCTGTAACCTCGCATGTGTTTCGACCCTTCAGTGCTACTGTACTAGAAACCTTGTGAAGGGGCTTCAGGGTTATTGAGTTGTAATTAATTTAGGCTATAAATGAATATAAAAGAGACTATTCATTTGTAAATACTTCTTCAGACAAATCGTTCAGAACAGTTGG
>JAZGTK010022887.1:0-10125 GCA_036877625.1 Ambastaia sidthimunki | reverse complement strand
TTTCTTAATGTTATTGCAACATTTATTATGGGTCCTTCACAATACACAGCATCAAAATACTCTCATCACCAAACCCTTTACAATCCGAAACATGTTTTATGTGTTACAAAGTTTATTTGCAAATATATTCATATATTCATTCGTTTTTGTGAGTTATTATTAATGTCTAATTTACTCATATTTCAATGTATCAATGTAACACTGTATCATCTTCAAAACGCAATTATGTATCAACTTAAAAACGCAACTATGCATCAACTTGAAGCACATCTCAATGCAACATCACCTTCACATTATGACATCATCATCATCATCATCATCACATATGACACATGCTCGCATGTCTCGTGCATGTTGAGTTATGAAGTTTGACATATGATCAGTTTAAGCATGAAGGAAGTTGAGATGAGCGGCGCATCCGCTCCTCGCAGTCGACTCAGCTCAGCTCAGAAAACACGCAGTGATGCGGGGACGGACCGCAGGCATGTACTCACATCTTTCTTCGGGATTTTCGGGGTGGTGTTCTTGTATTTGGACGTCTTGAAGCGGTTCATTGTGGAGGGCTGCTCGCGTTTGACGCTTCCGGGTGTCCGCGGGTGTGATTCAGTGAATGAACGCGCGCCTGTGACGCAGAGTTAAACCCGCGTCTGCAACACTGCAGTCATGACTGCGCAACAAAACGCAGCCGTCATGCCGTGCGATTTAATCTGTCACACAAAAACATAAAAACACAAAACAACTAGTTTTATTTAAGAACAGTCCTCGTAGTTACCAAAGAACTATTATCATAATTCATCATTATCAATAAGATGAAATGGCAGGTAGAACATTCAAACTAACTGAAGAACAGTTCATCTTCAATAGCGCTCTACCAAATAATTAATATTTATGTATTAATTTCTGTGTTTTCCCAACACAATCCTTAGATATCAGCTTGTATCATTACATTTGTTTTTCAATAAGGAATGGCTGTGCTATGCAAGAACATATTCTTTAACGCCAGTGTGATATCAGTGCTATAAATCAAAGTAACGTGGTATTGGCATCTTAAACAATCACTGTGCCATTGTTACACCATAACGCTGTTTTTAAGCGCCATTTGTAACAAACTGCAATCGTTTTTATTAGAAATTATTTCACAAATAATCCTTCAGTAAAGAATGGCTACGCTATTCAGGAACATATTCTTGAACGGCAGTGCGCATGCGTGTCTCTCACGCACATGCGCAGTAGCGCTGTGTCCGCCGCTGCGTGTAAAGATGGCGTGTTCCGCGGCTCGCAGCTCCGCACGCTTGATCACAGTCGTGTCGTCCTGTCACAGACAGACCCGTTTAACTCACATCACCGGCACGAATGCAGCGCACAGGAGCTTCTCACAGCTGTCAGGCCGCCAGGTGTGGCCCGCAGGCGGCAGGAGGAGCGCAGGAGACGCGCATGGCTTGACATTGAGAGACATGACGGGTGAGACAGTTTAACAGGCCTGAAGTTACATACAAACTACAGACAGATGTGTCTGTAGTTTGATTCTATATCACATCTGCACAGATCCCGCAGTCTCTGCTGACGGGTTACAGGATGACGTCATCCTGCATTATTTACAACATGTGGGTCAGAATGTAAAGCAACACAGTTAACATGCAGCTGTGGATCAATACGTGTGATCAGATCTGTCTGATCAATGAGGAACGTTGGATAAGAAATCACACATCTGGCTGGACTGAGATTGTTACAGTGCTCACAGACTGTTTATGTAGCTCAGAATGTAGCTGTGTTTTAATACAGAAGGATGCAGGAGAGTTTTCTGGGGGGTTTTGAGGGTCTCTGCTACACTCACTCTTCTGTGTTGACAGGTGCTGGTTCTTCTCGTGTCATCTGTAAACTGTCCTTCCACACCAGCCCTCCCGCTTATAAACAAGATCTCTACCAGATTCTGGGAGTTCCCCGCACAGCCACACAGAAGGAGATTAAGAAAGCTTATTATCAGGTAAGACACCACAGCAGAGTTTGACCTCTGACTGACCTCTGTGATGGGTTATCTGATATCATCAATATATGATCATTGATTTGCTCTCAAAAACTCTCTTTTCTTTCCATTCAGATGGCAAAGAAGTATCACCCAGACACTAATAAAGATGATCCACAAGCCAAGGAGAAGTTTGCACAGCTGGCAGAGGCCTATGAGGTCCAGAGTGTCTTCATCATAACAGCTTCATGATCAGTCATTCACACAGACTGATGCAGTGTTGTGATTGGTCATTCACACAGACTGATGTGGTGTTGTGATTGGTCATTCACACAGACTGATGTGCTGTTGTGTCTTCAGGTACTCAGTGATGAGGTCAAGAGGAAGCAGTATGACACGTACGGTTCTGCTGGCTTTGATCAGGGCTCTGGGGCTGGAGGTCAGCAGTACTGGGGTGGAGGGACCAGCATTGACCCTGAGGAGCTCTTCCGTAAGATCTTTGGGGAGTTTTCTGGAGCACGAGGGTTTGGAGATTTCAGTGGCATCTTCGATCAGCCGCAGGAGGTCAGATAAATGTGTTTCAGATGATGGTCTCTTTGCTTGTTTTTCTCACCATGTTCAAATCTGTGTTTAAGTCTTTTTGAATAACAATACCCCCTGAATTTAGTCATTTGATATAGATCTACTGTATGTATAGATATATATACTGTATTGTGTGTGTACTGTATGTATAGATGTGCTATATGTTGTCTGTTGTGTTCTTCACAGTATGTTATGGAGCTGACGTTTGCTCAGGCTGCTAAAGGTGTGAATAAGGAGATCACTGTTAACACTGAAGCAACATGTCAGCGTTGCGACGGCCGGGGGCACGAGCCCGGCTCTAAAGTGCAGCACTGCGGCAGCTGCAACGGGACGGGCATGGTGAGCAGAAACACCGTCAACACATGCATGACATGGACATGAAGGTTAAAGCTCAACACTGTAACGTCTGTGGCTGCAGGAGACCGTCAACACGGGGCCGTTTGTGATGCGATCCACCTGCCGCCGCTGCGGTGGGCGGGGCTCGGTCATCACCTCACCCTGCGTGGCGTGTCGAGGGACGGGTCAGACCAAACAGAGGAGAACCGTCACGGTTCCAGTACCTGCAGGTGAGTCAGCGCATTGCATTGAGCGCGGAAGTTTCTCCTGCTGTTGTCTGACCTTGAGATGTTTCTCCAGGTATTGAAGACGGGCAGACGGTTCGAATGCCTGTGGGGAAAAAAGAGATCTTCATCACGTTCAGAGTGAGTACAGACAATGTTTTACATCTGTGTACTACCTTAAACATGAAGCACTCCAACTGTTTCATGTCCATCATAACATACAGTAAAAAAGACATGTACAGTTCATGTACAGTTTAACCATTTAGATCAGAGATCTCCAGTGAGGTCCACAGATCTGCAGAGTTCTTCTCCAACCCTCATGAATCACACCTGAAGCAGTTGATCAGGATGTGTTGGTGTGCTGGAGTGGACTGGAGCTAAACTCTGCAGGTCTTGGTCCTCCAGGAACATGGATTGGAGACCCCTGACTTAGAACATTGAAAAGCTGCTGCAGAAGACTTTATTGGTTGAATTGAAATGTTCTCGACTCTGTTGGAGGAGTGTCCACTGTGATGATGTTTAATCTCAGATCTCCTTCTCTCTCAGGTCCAGAAGAGTCCGATCTTCAGGAGAGATGGTGCTGATATCCACTCTGATGTCAGTATTTCTGTGGCTCAGGCCATACTGGGTGGGTCTGTGCGAGCTCAAGGCTTATACGAGACCATCAACCTCCCGGTGAGACACTTTTACTGACCAAATCTCACCAGATAAATGTTACACACCACATTTACACAAACATCCTGCTCTGATAGAGTCATGTTCCGATGTAAACTTTATAAAATAGATAAACATTAATGTTGTAAACATGTTCAGAAGTTCCTCCGCTGCTCTCTTCTGGAATTCCTGCGTTCTGTATGAGTTTAACACAAGCTCAGCCGACAGCAGAATATATATTGATTATTGATTAATTCCGTGATTGGACATCAGAGCAGTTTCTCACTGCAGTGAAATCTCTCATAGATCCCGACTGGAGTTCAGTCTGATCAGAGGATCCGTCTGTCAGGTAAAGGAATCCCGCGGGTCAGCGGGTACGGCTACGGAGATCACTACATCCACATCAGGATCAAAATTCCCAAGTAAGAAACTTCTGCATGCTTTTATCCGACTGTTTGTGGAATTCTGTCTAAAATGTTGTAGACGAAATACTTCTTCAACTGTCTGGCAAAATAATAAATCATATTTATTACACCTTATTTATTTGTTAATTGTCATAATTTTTAATGCCAGTGTTGTACTGAAATTTGACTCACTGTGAGATTTGGACTTCCCTGATTCTATCGCGGTCCATCTTTGTCCAAGTGAAACTGTTTCCTAGGATACATGCATCTGTGAACATGGACTGTAGAATCCTGCAGAAATCTGTGGAGGTTTCCTGTAATTCCAGACTCACTCTCAAACCTCCATCCACTGGTGTTTAGTGTAGTTGTTATATTTCCTGTTTTCTGTGCAGGATGTTGACGGACAGACAGCGAGCTCTACTGATGAGTTACGCAGAGGACGAGACTGATGTGGCCGGAACAGTGAATGGAGTGACCAGCACCACTGCAGGTCTGTAGAGCTTTAATCTGCTCTGCAGCACAATCAGAGGCAGTCAGTCACAATACCTGTGTTTGTCCAGGAGGGGGCAGTAAACAGCCTGAGACAGGGCAGAACAGGCCACAGGAGGGGCAGGAAGAGAAAGAGCAGGGCTTTCTCTCCAAATTAAAGAAAATGTTTAGCAGCTCCTGACAGCCACAAACCAGGTAGGATTAACGACAAAATTCCCTCCTAAACCCCTGGTGAAAATATTAGAATGAAGGTTTGTGGCTGTTTGTGAGTATTTGAACCCCTGCAGCACCTACAAATGTCTGAATGTCACTGCAATAAATACAATATTAAAACAAAAGATGCTTATTTTGAAGAAAGAACAAGAACACTTTCAACAACACAAGATTTTACAAAGACGTTTGTTACATCTGTTGTCATATTACTGCTACAAGATTCTTACTGCTCTGTATTTATTTAGCTTGTGATGCTGTTAAAGTTTTTCTTCTCTAAACTGCCTTCAGTTTGTGATGTGTTGAATGTCATCTGTGGTTACAGGTAAAAGATCTGCTGGAAACTGAGTCTTAGCATTAGTGCAGATCAGCTGAAGAACCTGAGGAACATGTGAAGATGCAGAGAAGAGGAGAACATGAGACGAGACTTCTGCTGTGTAGCTTCTGCTCCAGAACCCTCAAGATCTAAACCTAAATGAAAACACCAGAAGCCATCTGGAAGATCAAGATCCTTATAGAAAACAAGAACCACATGATTCCTGTGCTGTAAGAACCACATTCTGTGATCACTGATTGACAAACACTGATGTCAGTCACTGTATAATGTTACTGAAATGACCATTAAAGTGGATGTAATCTCTGTTTAATTAATGGCTGTTTTTTGGTACATTTGCTTCTGTGAGGGGTCTGAAGATGATTGCTGTCACAGGTCAGTTAATACTGTACATCTCTCTGCAGTTAGTGTCTGATGTGTGATCAGACATTCAGTGAAACATCAGATCTGTCTGCTTCATTAGCACTGTACATAGACAACTGTTGATATTAACTTTAAAATTAAAGCTTTTAATGTGTAGAGATTAATAAGCAATAAAATATTGTATGTGCAACATGTTAAATGACTGTTTTCTTTCTTGAATGAACAATATGACAGTTTTAATGAAATAAGGTGAATATGGAAAATGTAAGACGTGACACCAGCTGAGATTCACTGATCTTCTACACCGGTTACATGTGATCTGTATTTACTCACACCTCTGCAAGTTCAAACACTTCACACACAAATGAAGTAAAGACTTTATTTCAGAGATGATGATAACTGAATGCCACACACAAGGTCATGTGACAACACTACAGCACTGGAGGCTGATTTCTGTACTTCATGTTGATTCAAACACCTTTTTAAAAACATGATGCATTATATAGTGTATGCTGTGCAGCTTTCATTAGTATCTTATTTCAAACACAGTCATCAACAAACACTTTCATTTCTCTCATTCCTGCCCTTTGATTTAAAAACTAGTTACTAAATAATGACATGAAAATGACCTGCATACATTTCAATGCCATTTATGCAAAATACTTCACACACGCTGATCTGTTTTTACAGTAACCAGTTATGCAGGATTTTGCTGTTATATTTGGTTTTGATGAAAAACTTCAAGCCCTGTTTATACTTCAGTATAATGAAGTGAATCTACATTCTGTTGAGCAACATCATTTCAACAACATTCTGCTGAAATGATGCTTTCTGACTTCAGTTAAAGGACAAACACGAGCTTTCTTCAGTGTTATCACAGTGAGAGAGAACTGAACACAACACTTAGAGTGTTAATGAATTATTGCATCCATAAATGTTAAGAATGTTGAAGTCTGATCAGAGCTCTAATACCAATAAAACACCTTTAGAGAAAATAGATTTTAAATTCTAGCTGTAACATATGTATTTGTAACACTAATTAATGTTAGTAACACTAGTATTTGTCACTTTCATTCAAATACTGTTAAGATGTTGATAACTTATCTGTAAGCAGGTGAACACTGGTAAAACATGTTAAAACTAGTTATTTTAACCAGGCTAATTCATCAGCTGATTTTTAACCACTTTAGGGTCACTGCATCTGTGTCCTGTACCAAACTTCACCAACAGCCTCGTCAATGAAAACCTTTCCTGTTTAAAATGAGCTTGAATGAAACTAGCATCACATCAGCCATTAGTAATCCTGAAATTCACACAGCAGAATCAACCATTCACAACAAACCCACATCAGTCAAGAACTAGTAAAATTAGTTAATGAAAGAAGACTAATTGTTTACTGCAGAATGACCCTGAATCCAAAGTCTGTTTTTACTGTAAAATCTCACTTTAATAGAAGTTTCTGCTATAACCGTCTGGACAGCAAACATGAAATAAACTGGCCTGGCAGTTGTGCATCCTGCAGTGTCTGCATCTGCACTGTCTGCAGTGTCTGCGTCTGCACTGTCTGCTGCAGTGATGCATGTACGGTATGCATAGCATCTTTCATTTCAAGTCAAACTTAAAAAATGGGCCCCTGAAAACCGTTATAAGAACTTATTGTACATAACATGCGTTTCTCTGACTGTAATCTCAGTATTAAAGCAGGTTAATATTATTATTCAGCTGGTGAGATACACATCACAGTTTAACTCGCTCGGTAAGATTCTCTTCAAACAGTCATTCTGTGAAGAGAAACTCATTACAGAAGCAACACTGTGATATGAATTCTGTTCTGACACATTTCACACACAATGAGACGTGAACTGATCTTGTGTAGCTGAACTGATCTTGTGTAGCTGAACTGATCTTGTGTAGCTTGTGTACAGTATATTTCAGACCTAAAACTTTAAATCAGAATCATCAAATCAGTTATAAAACCTCCATAAATAAACATTCTGTCTTTTCCAGACTGTCTGCTTAACTTCATATTTCAGAAACACTGACAGGTTTAAAAGTAAAGGAATGTCACAATAAAGCACTAAACTACACTATCCTGCCTTTAATAAGTGTATGTTAAAGAGTTGTGATTATAAATCACATTTAAGGGTTCGAGGTACTGGAATGACTCTCAACTTTAAAGCATGTATGTGGCCTTCAGGGAGAATGAATGTTGTGCAAGTTTCCAACCACCTCCTCCTCTTATTGGCTCACGAGATCACATCAGGTACCAAGCAGCCAATCCGGCTAAAGCAGCAATCCAAGCAGCCAATAGGACCTGACCGGATGGATTTTTGAGCACAGTCATGGCCATCTGACAGATACAAGCTGAGCTCCCTGAAGCAGCTGAAACAAAACAGAAATGAAATTTATTGTATTTATTAAAATGTATTTTAACTTTTTCAACAGAAGAAAATTAAATAATTTTTAGTAAAAACTGAGCAAAGTTTTAATGTGTTGCTATGTGGTTGTTAAGGTGTTCTGAGTGGGTTTTAGTCACGTTACCCATTTTGGCAGCGAAGTACGGACATTGGCTGATGTCTCCCTGCATTTCACCATGACCAGGAGCTGCTTCCAAAACCTCATCCGGAAGAGTTTTTCCAACCTCCTCCAGTTCTCCAAAAACCTGCAAGAGAAACATTTACAGTACCACAGGAAATACAGCACAGTGAAAAACATCCTTTCTGGCTTGTTACAACCAACCACATTTAAACATCAAAGATACAGCTTTGGTCTTCAAACATTTGGGCCATGCATGACAAAAGCTGCTCCTCACCTCCATGTTGAAGTGAAAGGCCAAGACGGCTTCCTCAACGATCTTCTCTTTAGTGGTCCCATCCAGGTCCAGCTCGTTCATACGGCTCCTGTAGAGCTGTTTGAAGGCTTTAGCGTTGTGGATGCCATCAAACTGATAGAAGTTCAGTCCCTCTCCAGTGGGCGGCAGCTTCATGGCACGCTGGGCCACTTTCCTCAGCACCTGACCTCCCGAGAGGTCGCCCATGTAGCGGGTGTAAGCGTGAGCCACGAGCAGCACAGGGTCCTCCCGGCCGATCTGGTGGATGCGACTCACGTAGCGCTGGGTGGCCGGAGAGCAGCTGATTTGGCTCTGCCAGTCTTCACCGTAGAAGAACTCCAGATCCCGAGCCAGAGCGTCCCGTCGATGCAGCTCGCTGGGGAAGTAGAGCGGAGCAAACTGAGGGTGCTCTTTATTTCTCTCTATCTCCTCCTCCAGAGCGGCATATGTGAAGTATAAAGCCACATGACCCAGCTGACAGCACAAACACACAGACATCAGAGGTCAAACAAACACTGATGACTTTCAGAAGTAACATTCAGCTTAAAGATCTGTTTATCTGTGATCACAGTGATGCTTTAGAAAATAAACCACTAATACAATCAGGGGTCAATTTTCATCCAGTCAGATCATGATAAACACAAGCGTCACTCTGACTGACAGGTCACCTTGAAGAGCTCCCGGCGGATGCGTCCCCTCAGGAAGTCCTTCACAAACGGTGTGTTCTCTGCCTTCTCATGAACGTCTCTGGTTCCTGCAGCCAGCATCTCTGAGAGGTCTGAGGGTCTGTGACGTTCAGATGATCAGAACACAATAAACTCATTTCAGGACTCATACAATGAACCTCATTTCAGGATGTTGTTGATCATTCATGATCTTCTTATAATCTACTTTTCAAAGTTTAATACATGTTTAAGATGGTATAACATGCACCTGAGAACTGTAACTCCTCCCTCTTCATACATAGCCCCGCCTCCATTAGCTGGGCTCCTCCCATTGGCTGCATCTTCTGTCTTTATTGCAGACATTCCTCTGCTCAGTCTTCCCTGACTGTTCAAATACAACATTACAAAAACATTACAAAAACACGTTCTCATATATTCCACATAGTAACAGTACAAAAGTAACAATAGTAACAGTAACTAGCTGTGTGTTAGAAATGTGTGTGTGTGTTGAATATATGAAAACACAAATGCGTGTCGTTTAAACAAAAGAGCAACAAAGCGCGTGTCAACAGTCTTTCTGCTACACAAACAACAGCAGCACATCTGACTGTTCCCATCATCACAATCACACGACATGACATCACACCGATCACAGTGATTTAAATGACTCAATTTAAACAGTCTGACATTTCAGATGTAACGGTGCATCTATCACTGATGACGTCACACGGCAAAAGTATTCGCCCTCATTTACATACTCGAGTGTGTTATTCAGTCTTTACTCACAGTCGGTTCTCTCTGAGTTACTCGGATAACATTAATCGATCGGTGTGTAGCAGTGATGTTGTGCTGATAACTGATGAGTTACAGCGCTGATACACTGACTGACGCTCGTGCGCGTTTCTCTCTCAAAACAGGAAACAGCAGGATGACGTCACGCGACTGTCAGAGCGGCTTCTTAAAGGCGCCGCACCCGAAATCCACCAAACACTGTGTGTACTGAACACTAAATAATGTACACTAAACACTACATAATGTACACTAAACACTATATACTGCACACTAAATACT
>JAZGTK010022886.1:0-10126 GCA_036877625.1 Ambastaia sidthimunki | reverse complement strand
TATGGTTCTGCTCAGCTGGACTCTGATCTTCTCCAACGGCAGGCCTTTGCGTCTAATCACCATCACTCTACGTTCACCACCACCCACCACCCTACAGGTGAACACCCTACAGAAACAGAAGCATCCTAGGTGCTTTCATGATTTAGAGTCGGTTCCAAATAGTAGACGAATTGTAGTTTCAGTATAATTAAAACATTGACTCTATGTTTTTTTTGTGCATATTGGTAAGTGTTTAACAATATTCAAAACCGAAACAAATGGTACTGTCATGGCATAACGAATGCTCATACACTAAATTTACTTCAAGTTCTTCAAGTATTCTTATTTAATTAGTTAAAAGTGAATCTAGTGTTCTGTAGCATTGCTGGTGCCACACCATGAACCCGACAGCAAACAGAACCGAACCATGGCTCCAAAATCACAATATGAACTAGAGCGTGGCATTGCTATATCGTTACACTGCTACCTATTAGAGTATTATACAGTTAGCTTAGCAGCATGCTATTATTGTCTATTATACTCAGTTGTGAGTCGATTTCTTCTGTGTGTTTCATGTGAGAAGTGCTATTTGCGCATGAGTGATCATTAATAGAGTTGTTTTAAATCAGTCACTAGTGAAGGTTCCATTTCAGTTAAAATATAGGTAGCATGCTAGGTATTATGATGGATGTTTCTCACTAGTGTCATTGACAGCATCATCTCTCCATCAGGAGTGTTTGACTCAAATCAGCAAAGCACAGCCAGCAGCAACACTACTGAATCATCTGTCATGAACTTTCTCTCTGCTATTGAATCTCGAGGCCTTCAGGCTGGACCTGCAGGATCTACTCTTCTCCCTCCATTTAGAAACACCTCATGGCAAACTGGTAAATATAAGTACTATTTAAAGGTACCATTTTAATGATAAATTAAAATATCGACAATATCTAAGAGTAAAGAGAGAATTTTTTGGGAACAAATAGTAAAATTAAACCCTGTTGTACATTTATAAGAGTATTGAGTGTTATAACTATGCTTCATGTTATTACTTTAAGTATCTAGGTGTAGGTTGTTTTTTTTAACCCAAAGTGATAACATTAAAATGATAGGTGAATGCAGCCTGCATAACACATCTTGGTTTTTTTCTGCAATAGGTGCCAATTCCTCAACAGAACTTTTTCTTACTGGAGCCCTTCATCCATCAGGAACTTTCTCCACTCCATCCTCACTCTCATCCTATCAGCACCCCAGTGCCTTTCCAACTCGAAGCTTCACCACTACATCAGCACTTGCTGTTCCGGATAGCACTTTCAGCTCTTCAAACGGCCTGCTATCCCCTAATGACCTTCTGCTCCAGGTTAAATCCTCCCGAAGTACTGTGCCAACTGCAGTTGCTTTTGACCGCCTTGGTGGTACAGTTCTGGGTGCTGGTTTGCCACCTCAGTCCTCCACATATCGCTCTGCACAAGAGTCCGCCCCACATCTCCTTCAGCCTCAGTTTAGCCTGCTGCCCACAGCCTTGGGCAGCGCACAGCAAGCTCCTCAGCCTTACGGTGCCCCGATTTTCTCAAGCTCCATTGAACGAGCACTTCAGCGTGAATGTAGTGTTATCAAGCACCTCCAGCGGCCTTCCAGCACCCAGCCAGTCCAAGAACAAATAGCTGGCAGTACGCAGCACTCCTTACAGGGTTATGTGCATAATAACAGTGATGTCTCGTATCAACAGGACACTTCTCCTCACACACCAGTACCCTGCAGTCCAGTGGGTGATCCCTCACATACAGTTAATGGCAGTACACAACAGAAGACTGTTTCTCAGACAGCATTGCAGCTTACTCAGGCCTACGCTTCTTCTGTCTCCTCTCCTGGGTTTTCCAGCTCTTCTGGGCTAAACATTAAAGAAGGTTCTTCCAAAGTAGCCCAACATCTCATTGAGAACACAGACACTCAGACAAGCTCTCCAGGCCAGCAGCAGAGCTTTCCCTCCCAAACACAGAAACAAAGCTCGGTAATCGAAAGCCAGTCACAACCATACACATCTACACAGCTTTCAGGCCTTGTGTCCTTTAGCTCCCCGCATTCTTACATTAGCTCTCCAAGCCTAACGAGTAACCTCAGCCAAACACAGCCCTTCTCCTCCAGTTTGCCTGAGAAGCTGCCTCCCATTTTTAAGACTCTCTCATCATTTACTAGTCAGTCTGAAGCTCAGACATCTGTGAACCAGTCTCTTATTTATTCTACCAGTCAGACACAGGATTTGCCACCTGCAGGAAACAGGGAGGGGTATGAGATACAGATGCAAACTCTTGGCATGGTAAGTCCTTCTCAAAGCTATTCTTCCAGCCACTCTCAGATCCTGCCAACCATTAGTTTTTATACCCAAGGGCCAGCATCTGCTAGCATCCCCTTGCAGAACTATGCATCAAGTCAATCCCTAACCCAGAGTCCCAACTTCTCGCGAAGTTTATCATCCACTAACCCAACCCCGGGCTATGTATTAATGCAGCCCTCTCTAAGTAACAGTATTGACAGTGCCCCGTTACAACAAAAATACTTGCTATGTGCCCAGTCATCAACTTCATCTTCTGCCTCTCAGACCCAAGCCTTACCAAATGACCAGTCCTCTGTGGATATAAAACCAGCATATGGAAAAAGTGAACAGGGCAAGCAAATGCTTCTCTCCTCTAAAGAGAGCACAGGAGAACTTACTATTGAGGATGTGCAGGCGTTACAGAAAGGATCTATGGAGATCTCCTCTCAAAGCCTTTCAGGTAATGCAACTAAAGCACAAAATAGCACGGAAGATGTTGTTTATGTTCTTTCAAAGATGGAAGACAGACAAAACACACAAAGTGTAATTCGTTGTAATTCTCGATCAGATGAGCAGATTGTAGGCCTTACTCATTTGGAAACCACAAAGGATGAAAGGATGATTTCTTCAAGCCAACATGCTCAGCTAGTTACCAGTGCCAATACATCCTCTGACTCCAAGAGTAACTCTTTATTGATGCACTCCACCCATGCACCCTTGAGTGCTGACCAGCTGAAACAGCATACTCCCCTTCTAAAAGGACCCAGTTCTCAGCAGCAGAACCATCAGGGTCAGATAATCAGAGTTCAACAGGCAGATCCCAGACAGCTGTCTGAAGACCATACACAGTTCATTCGAGTACCCAGTGCCCAAGTTCTACTCGAGCCTTCTCATATGATTGTTTTCCAACAGCCAGTTCTCACATCTGGACAGACTCAGCCTAAACAAGCTATGTACATGCAGTCTGTGCCAATCCAATATCTCCAAATGAACAGCGACACTGTTAACTTAACTATTAATGGGCCTCACAACCAGCAGGTTGTTCCTCACCAAGCCTCTAACTCAGCAGAGTCCACTAAACAGAACCTATCACAAACAGACAACTTCAACCAATCCAATCCTCATGACACAAAGCAGAACTTTACTTTAAGTTCTGTATGCTTTCCTGAGTCTGTGCTATTGGCAGATGAAAGAAACATTCTCTCAAACGTTGATGATATCCTGGCTGCTACTGCGGCTGCCTGTGGTGTCACACCACAGGACTTTGTCAAATCTGCATCCTCTGATGGGAGCATGTCATCAGCAGGCAACCCTGCAGACTCCAAGTACCATTTGCAGTCAGTTGAAAACAGACTTAATAGTTTCCCATCTCAGCATATGATCATTGGTAAATCACAAACCATGACTGTAAATGGTGCTCAAATGTTGTTCCCTAAAGAGGAGGTGGGCGGACACCAGGTGTTTACACTCTCAAGTTCTCAGATACAGCAGGAGGTTAGCAACAGCTCTGCACAAGAAATATCTGATAAGATGCAAAATGATGTGTTACATAAAGGACATTTTGTAAACTCTAGCAATGGCTCTGCTCTGCATGCTAATGGACTTACTGTTAGTGGTACAACCTCCTCTGATTTTCATTTGGCTGGTCAGGAGTATAGCCCATCAGAGCATGGGAATTCTAAAAGTCTTTCGAATAATATAAATCAGCCAAAGGTAACAGAAGGCATTAAAACAGATGATGGTTCAACTGAACGCCCTGCTGATGGTCTTCCAAAAAAGCGATCTAGGTCAAAAGGTTCGTCTAAGTCTGTTGAGGATGAAAATGGTCAACCCAAATCTCAGAAGAGAATCACTCAGGCTAAGCGACAGAATTCACATGCTAATGAGGCAAGTTCAAATTCTACCTCAGAAGTTTGTCATGATAACTATCAACAGCAGGAGAGAATGCATCAGAAATTACGGGAGGTTGAGGAAAAACAGCCAGAGGTTAAAACTGGATTCTTGGGCTCCTTCCTGGACTTCCTTAAATCGGGGCCCAGACAGCACCTTTCATCTCCACCAATACGGACACCCAATCGTACTAGAAAGCCTTCTACCTCCAGGAGGACTCCTAATCTATTACTTTCTCCTTTCAAACCTCCACCTCCTTCCACCCCATTGACATCCCCAGACCATAGTGTAATTTCTACAAAGCGACTTGATGAAGAGCTTCAGACAAACTTGGAAACACTGCCATCATTTTCCTCTGATGAAGATGATTCAGTGGGGAAAAACCATGATCTTCAGATGAGCATTACTTCTGCCCTCTCATCTTTAGATGAGCCCTCAGACAAAAACCAGAAAGGTATGTGCCTTGTGTAAAAGTTTTATGTATGATCAAGCTCTATTTAAAATTTATTCTGATTTATTTTTTAATTTATTTCAAATCTAAGCCCAAAACTTAAAAAAACATACATTTAAAAAGCATACATTTAAAAATATATTATTTTCCTGTGGGTTTTGCTTTGGTTTCAAAACTGTTTCACTAATATTGATGTTGAGTACTGGCATTGAACCTGCTTTCAGGTGACAACACAAAGCACACTCTGGCCTCCAGGACACAGCCTACCGATGTCAAGCCACAGGACCAACAGAAAGCTGTACAAATGTCTGCTGAGGAACTTTTAAAAGATGTTCCTCCAGACAAGCTGGCTGTGCAACTGACTGCTGTTGCTATCGAGGGCCTGATGGATGATGGGCTGTCAGATAGTGGAGGGGAGGGCATGTACCGGGAGAGGGATGAATTTGTGGTTAAGAATGAGGACATTGAAAGACTCAGGGTAAGATGACATTTTAGGCACAGGCTTGTAATCAATGGTGTTCGCTATATCAGTTTGATTGGATTATTGAAGAGAGGTGCTGTTACTTTTACTATGTATCAGATTTATGGTTTGATATGGTAGATTATTAAGTTAATGAAAAAATCTCAAACTTTTAATTTGAGGGACTTATGCAAGAGTGAGCGAACATAATATTAGGAGACCTGAGTTGAGCTATTTTAATGTGGCCATAAGGCAATTTTATCTAAAATATATATATTTTGTTCTGACTCCCAATATTTCGACTTTTTTATGGCTTCTTGTACTAGTTTATTTTTGAAACTCTTGTATTGTGGTACTGTCAGTATTGATGGTTCTTGTATGATAAGTTGCTTGGTATATTTCTCATTTTTGAATCACTTTGAATAAAAAAGTCTGCATTGTTCCTCATTTTGGAAAAAATGTAAAATTTATTGTAGTCTATTTGTATTCTAAAATCTATCTGTAGTTTTTCAAAAGCGCTTCAGAAACTATCATTGTTAGCCAAACTTGAATAAAATCCAGACCGCCTGCTTATTAAATAAAATATACTGCATTAGTGACGTTTCACCTTAGGCTGCGTAATTAGTCAATTATTCACCCACCCCATCAACTGCAGACATTGGACAGACTGTTGTTACTGTATATTATTAAACCCTTCGTCATCATAAGCCTTTGATCGTCATTGTGGCCTGTTGTGTGTTTTTGGGTGCAGATCACGTTGACAGCAGGGGTCGAACCACCAGCCATATGGAAGGTTCAAAAAGCTCTACTGCAGAAATTTGTACCAGAGCTTAGGGATGGGAAACGGGTCTTCTTTGCCACCAACAGTGTAAGTGACACTATAGAGAATTAAAATGACATCATGATAAGATGTATGTGCATTCAATACATATTTTAATATGCTTTGAAATGAACCATGTGCTGTATCCTCTTTACAGTATTTGGGCTACTTTGGTGATGCTAAGTCCTTGTACAGGAGAGTACACGTCAAATTTCTCGACACTGTCAATAAGCGAGAATACGTTCGAGTCTGCAGCAGGAAGCCACGATGCAAGCCTATGCATTCAATGAGGTACAGATTAAATATAGTCACAAGTCAAATTCAGGATCCATGTTTCATGCTTTTGAATGTATGTTATGCATACATCCACATGAATGACTGATAAATCCACATGAGTGACTGATACATCCACAGTTTGAAAGCTCCCTGATCTTGAACTGATGCCACCTGTTACTTAGTAGTAACAAACTCTTGCAATGAACTCTATACTTAATAACTATTTTAGTCCAAACCTTGAATTATCCTTTAGTTTTAATGATAATATTGTCAATTTGATTCACATTTATTTGTATAGCACTTTGCAAAGCACAAATACTTCCAAAGGAACTTTTCAAACAATAGAATAATGCCATACAAATTATATTAAACTGTGGTATTTGCTTTTTTTGTACCCAGAGGCTCCCAGGCTAAAGCTCTGCTGGCCCAGCGATTTACAACTGCATTTGTGTCAGCCTCTCCTACGCAGAAAACCACACAACAGAAAGCACTACCTAAACCCAGACCCAAACAGTTGAAAACCAAAGCAGAGCCTCCACCCAAGAAGAGAAAGAAATGGAAAGAGGAGTTCACCACATCTCCCTGCAGCTCCTCACCAGAGGCTGTGAGTGAGGACGATGGTGAGACATTAACAGTGCGTGACTGCTCTGATAACCCCTGCCCAAAACATGCTGCTTTGTCATGGCTGTGTTCGTGATTTCTGTTACTGATAATTTTCAGATCTTTTTGTTTGTTTTGTGGAGATTGTGTGCAGATTTTGAAATTTTAATTGGGTAGAATTGCTAACACGTTAGTGAATTCTAAGCTTAGTACATTGGCCATCAAGAAGTTTAACCAGGATTTTATGCCACTTATGTGATTGGAGTCTTCATACACAACATTTTATACATGTCATTTATGTCATTAATGTCATTTAATTATTATTTGTATTATTATTATAAGTATTACTTACTACGAAATTGTACCAGTTGTGCTTTGCAGAAGCCTCCTAATATTTTGATATTGCATTACTTTGGAATGTATGTCTGTTATGGTGTTATTGCTTTGTGGCTGCCCATCTGTCTGTCTGTTGATGTGTTTGATTTAATGCTGTTGTCCATGTTACCCTTGGCCCATCCAATTTCATCTTGCGTTTTCAGAGTTAACGCCCCTGGTTCCTTTCACCTCCCGTTTTCTGAACACCAGAACGATGAAGGAGACCTTCAGAAGCTTCGTAGAGCTGCTGATCAGCGTAGCCCTGGACACAGATGTCATGAACGCACTGGAGAGAGAGAACGGTGAGATGAATCAAACCGTCTGTTTTGTAGCAGGTGTGTTTACTTGTGATAGTAAGTGTCAGGTGATGAAGCTGTTTTTTGTTGCATGTTTGATCTTCTGCTGGGTTCAGATGAACTGCTGCTGCCTCACATGAGGAGGGTGGACGGAATGATCACGGACAACAGGCGGAGGCTGCTGCCCAAACTGCGCATGGGTCAGATTTTCAAAGTGAGTCGTGATGAGTCAGCGTTTTCCATTTCGCATACAATGCATCATAGTCCTGCTTCAGCTCATGGGACCTGCGTTTACATGCAGCCCAATAATCCAATAATAATTCATCTGATAACTTGAATTGAAAAGCATTTATGTAAACAAATCATTTCAAGGTCAAAGGGAAGGTTCCGTTTGAGCCCGAGTCTAATAAGCCAGTACAACTTATTAGATAGCAATAGCACCACTATTTCAGTGATATCTGTCAGGTAGGGTATTGTTTTTGCATGATATTCCAAAAAAGGTATACCGCACCTTAAAGGTAGTAACATGAGAAGAACGAGTATTTATGTAAGTGTCAGAAAGACAGACAAACCAGTTACGCTCTGGTGCATAATGTTGACTATGCATATTGGCTAAAGTTTTTATAGACAGGGCTTAGATGAAGCCTTGAGTAGGCCTTAGTTAATTTAAGATATTTAAGTAGCTTTTACAAATGTGTCTGGTGTGCGTCTTGAGTCAAAAACAATTGTACTTATGCATTTTTTTATGTCAGTGCATGTTGCTTTCATTTAAGACGACTCAAACATGAATTTTATTCTGTGACTAGGCTTACGCTTTGTCTGTGAAACTGGGCCTTTGAATCTGAAATAGGATTTAATTTATTCAAATTGATTAAATTTAGTGCACATTAAAATAGTTAGTGATATGTCTGCATTTAGTTGTAGCACATACTATGTCATTAAACAGGTAAGTCTCACTGGTGTATTACAGTGGTATAATGTTTTTCTTTGTCCATCAGAACGCATTAGACAGCTTTCCTGAGCTGTCTGTGGTCACCGAACTGAATTCAGACTCTGACACACCTATTTTTAAAGTGAGGCTAAGTGGAAAGACATACAACAGAAAAACCATGAAGCCCTCAAAATCCTCCAGCAAACTTCCATTGGTGAGTATTTAAGATCTGATGCCAAATATCTTGATTTATAAAAGCTGCCACTTTAAAAGTCTGACCACTAGGAGGTATACAATACTGACTTTTGCCCCCACTTTTAGATACCACTGTAAACGTCTCTCTCTCTTTTCTGTTTATCTCTCTCTTCTCAACTAGGAATATACAGTGGATCAGCAGAAAACTAAGTGGTTTTCACTTTATCACTCTCTACAACACTACAAGTACCATACATACCTGATGTGTATGGAGGAGGTAAGGTATCATTGTCTGTGTGTTTGTGTGTGAAAAGGTCCTTGTTGACAAGTCCTCTTGGACTTTTGTTTTGGCTACCAATTTTTGTATCATTTTCAGCACTGGTGTGTGTTGTTTTTCTTCAAAAAAGTGTCATGGCCTAGGGGTTAACACAAATTGTGCTTTGGTGCTCTTATGAAGAGCGCAGGTTCAGGATCTGACCTGTGTTGCATTTAATTCTACCTTTCTTACTTGTCTCTAACTCTCTCGTCTCTAGCTATTAGAAAAAGTGGTACGAATACTACAATATAAAAGAGACATAAAAAATATGAAATATGAATGATACCTCAAACAGCTTATTGCAAAGAGAGTTGCTGTTACTTTAGTTAAGTGACCAGACTTATTATTTTCACATGGTGGATATAAATGATCCCCCAAAAATCCCAAATTAGGTTACTTAAAAACACCTGAGCTGTTGTAGGAAATAACGCATCGCAAAAATATATATGTACGTATAAGTTTAAATAGCCGTACGTATAAATAGCCCATGTATATGTGGGGCAGTAAGCACCAACCCAGAACACACCCTAGCCATTGCATAGTAACGCCCTGGCAACCACAACAACACCTTAGCACTGACTTTTGCACAAACAAGAACTGCTTACATTTTCTTTGTGTCCGTTATAGTGACGCAGTAAGTCAGATATATAAATATTAAGAAACATACTCAAGACTGTTTCTCCAATGTGATTCTCTCCCATATTACAGATTGAATTGTTGAAGTCTAGAGGTAAGGACCTGGGGCAGGAGGAGACCGTGCAGACTTGCATGGGGAACAGGGTGTGGGTTGAGGGCCTGTT
Organism: Ambastaia sidthimunki; assembly: GCA_036877625.1. Taxonomy (NCBI): domain Eukaryota; kingdom Metazoa; phylum Chordata; class Actinopteri; order Cypriniformes; family Botiidae; genus Ambastaia; species Ambastaia sidthimunki. The sequence goes on along the minus strand of JAZGTK010022886.1, from coordinate 426 downwards.
CAATCGCTTCGGGGAGCTTCTGACACAGGTGCAGCAGGCCTGCCTTTAACAGAAGAGTCGATTATGCTGATAGACACCCATATATGAAGCTGAGCATTCTTAAACCCTGTGAACCTGCTTGTTAAAGCACTGTTGAGGACAGCAATCAAGAAAAAAAGACTAAGAGATGAGGAAATGCTCTTGATAGTTTTAACAAATGGACAGAAATAGACCAAAATGGCCTTTTTTGATATCCACAGAGACAATGGACTTATACTGTGGTTTTACATGTAATCCTGCTTTTTTAGCTACACTGCTTTTTACAGCTGGCAAAACTAGCTGTAGTTGAGTATTTTCTGTGAGTCATTATCTGTGACCTTTATCTCTATATTAATAAGAACAATGATCTGTTAAGTGATACAGAGTTTAACACCCCCATCCTGTGAT
>JAZGTK010022885.1:0-10126 GCA_036877625.1 Ambastaia sidthimunki | reverse complement strand
CCCTGAACCCTAATTACATACAAAGATAGCAGTTATTGTTGTCAGCCCAGGGGGACGCAGTCCTAGACAGAATTGTTTGGGTTACCCCACCGTGACTGTCTGACTTTCATCTCTGAGTCAACTATATTTAATATCATCACTGGAAATGCTCCGTCGAGTGCACTAACATGTGCTGCTGTGCCGCTCTTTGCTTTGGGCCACAAACTGAACGCTTGATAAACAAATCAGGGCGATTTGATTCGCCTGCCCATTTCCCTAATCAATTCACAGGCTTCCACAATTAACCTACATAGAACATGACAGGATTACCAGATACATCTTCACACATACAGACAGTTTATGTTATGAAGAAAGTAAATGCTGTCTGCTTTCAGTGTCGCTTTATCTCCCCAAAGACAGTTTCATCAGATACATTTCTGCAAGTAATTAGACATTTAATTGGCAGATTCAGTATTGCAGTGGGTGTGTTCTCAATAACATCTACCCAATTTAAGAGTGTTATTGTATTCCTATTTACATTTGTTGCAAAAACACCAGAACAATGGATCTCTCATTCATACAGTATACATGAAATAAAAACAGGGATGCTTGTGTCAGCCAGGTTAGCTCTTCCTTACTGGTGCACTGCACACTAATAAATAATAACAGTGGTGTTTGTAAAAAAGCCAGCCTGCAGTCTTTATAGTGCGCTGAGTTGAGGCCACCACACTGAGGGCACATTAATGCACTGCTGTGGGGCCAGTTAACATCTCATCATTTTACTGGAGTGTATGTGGGAATTTGTGGCAGTGTTTGCTGCTAAAGTTATGAAGTTATGTAAAATGTGCATGTAACATGTTGTGATGGTTTTGAGTGGCTGAGCTAATGTTACTTTTTGGGTTATTTTGACTTGTTAGACTTCATAAGGCTTGCAACTGCAACTTATTGTTTTAGCCTTTTTAGCCTGAAGGTTCATGACATCCTACACAGATGTGATGGATCTGTGACTGGAAATGGCAATAACATTTAAGTGTCATCATTGTTTTTTAATTCACTCACTCACAACCAGCAAATTAATGTTGTGGCTGTGATTGGTTGTGTAGGGTCAATCTGAGCCAGTAACAGCTTCTTGGATCTTTCATAATAACAGCAATAAATACACAACAAATACCACAAAGAAAAGTCAATAATAGTTAGGTGACTTGGTCACAAATCAAACACAATTTATTAGAAAAATAAACAGAAATTAGAAGTGACCGCAAAGCACTTATCACAGAGAAGTTCCTTGTTTGTCAAGGAACCATCATATCAGGCAGAAAAGGTCACGTGTCTTGTAACAGCCGAGACATTTCTTTGATGTTAGTAAAGACATCTTTGTGAATGAGATATGACTGAAACAGATCTTGCTTTAAGCTATACAACAGAGGGCAGACAAATCTAACTTGACCATAAAGCAGCTTTAATAGGACCTCCCCTTAGACACAGGATTCTAGGTCATATGTTACTATGTTTCTGTTTAAAGAGATTGGCACACGTTTGGCTATGTGGCGATGTTTCAAGTTACTTTGATTCATGGTGTGTGAAACTGAGCTACAGTCTAGTATACAGTCTAGAGCTACAGTCAAGTATCTGGCAGCTGTTAATAAGATGCAGCTAATCAAATATTCCAGCTAATCAAATATTCCAGCTGCTAATTAGTGGGTTAATTCATTTATTATCTGTGGTCATGTAAGTGGGGCTCATTTAATCTCTTGCTTAGGAAATAGTTGCGTAACCTCAGGCTCTCTGTGGTAAACTTTGTTGAATCATCTGCAGACCATAAGATCAGTTACATGCTAAATCTGTAGCATTGATGCAAAAATGCATCTGCATTTCACATCTACATTAAATATATAGTAGAGTTTCCACATTTATGTTAAGAATTTTTTTTTGCTGTATAATATAGTATATCTTGTTATATCAGAGACATTTCTATACCTAGAAAAAATCCTATTTTTTCCCCACTCTCTTCTCGTTGACTGGTGCTACAGACAGGTGTAGTTCATTTATTTTTCAGTCAAATGCACTTTATTTATCTGAATTTATTTAAATACACTTCCTTAAATAAACAGAATACTTGCCCACGACTAAATCTAACCTGTGTTTGAGAAAATAGATCTTAAATGTTGCAGGACTGACACATTGAGTTTTGTGTTTTGTTTTCCAGCATTGGTGATAACTGATGGACCACAGGATAAGTCTGGCCTTGCTGATGAGGTAGGAAGTGAAGATGACCTGTACAACGAGTTTCGTAGCTCCTCTAACCGTTTTGGACACCCAGGAGGAGGGGGAGGAGAGCAGCTGGCTATAAATGAGGTTGGACATATTAAGTGTACCTATTTGTTACAGTATGCCTGTATTCACAGATTGGGCATAGAGTGTCCAAAACTTGTTCCATTTGTTCCAACTTGTAGTTCTATGATTTTATTGGTTGATTTTGTGGGTGAGTCTGTGAACACTGATAAAGTGACATCAGTAATAAAATATGCTCCTCTCATTTTATTATCCAGCTTCTTGAGGCATTACCCACAAATGATTTTTAAACAGTGCTGTATGCTGGGTTTTTATTAACTGCTTTTAATTATTTAGTTATTTATTAAAAATACAATTTCAGTTTTGTAATAAAATTAATATTGTTGCCACAATTATATTTTTGTATGCAAAACTAATTTCAACAACATTAGATTAATTTAAGCCATCAAACTAATTTAGGAGAATGCCTTCAGATGAAAAGATTTTTAATATAATGAGTAACATTTTAATCAAGAGATCCCAAACTTTTGACCAGTATTGTATCACTGTTTAGTTTAATATGGAGCTTAGAGAGAATATTGTTTACTGAGATGGCAAATGATGGTAAACTTTTGGTCTGTAGTGTAGCTTTATTTTGCATTCTGAACTGCATCTGCTGCTGTGTGAACATAGCCAGTGTTTTTGTGACTGAAAGTAAAGTGTAATTTGAATCCATCTGTCTCTCTCCTGAGGCCTGAGTTCAGTGTAGTGACCTCCTGCCATCTTTCTTCTCCATCATCTTCTGCATGACTGAAGATTAATTATTGCTGTAGGAAGATGCTATTATTTACAAAGATTTTCAGACTTTGGTTAGAAAATATGCAGTGTCAGGGTGTGATTAATGACAGTTTCATATCTGTAAGTACTGCTCGGTAAATGCATTCAGCATTTTAGTGAGAAACAGCAGAAAATCTAATCACAGCTTGGCCTCTGGGAGCTTGATGTGAAATAAGCTGCGTTTTATGTTGCTGATGTTGTTTTTGGCTTTTCTGCCCTGATAAAGAACTGTGAAATAAAAAGATGAGGCCATGATAGTTAAATGTGTCAATGTTTTCAAGGGGGCTAAGACTAAGGGGTTTGTTCAAATATTAAACAATAAACTTTGGCACGCAACTCGTCCTGCACAAGCATGAATGATATCATGCAGTTTATAGTGATGATGTGTGTTCTTTTTTCCTAGCAATCAGACTTTAGATTTTGTCTGCGAAACGATACATAGAATCCTATAGATCTGCATAAAAATATAGACCTCACACCCTAGCAACCACCTAGAACACCTTAGTAACTTCATAGCAATGTCCTAAAGCTTCTTAGCGTTGTGGTGACAAATGCTACATTAAAAAACATCAATCAGAAAGTGCAAAATCCTAGTTTTAGATTTTTTAGATTTTGGAGAAAAATGAGTTTCAGTGTTTGAAAGTGCGAGTGCTTGTTTGTGTGTGTTAGGAAGACACGGCTGCTAACTTTAAAGGAAGTATCGTGCTGTGTGACAGTGTAGATTGGACTCTGAGAGAAAGTGAGTAAGAGCGAAACAGGAGGTTAAGAGAATCAGAGGCCTGCACTAATCTCATTAGCACAAACTGATGAACAGGAGAGCTGTGTCGGGATGACTGCGTTTAATCCAGCATCGCTGATGCGGCCTGGGTCAGGAAATAAAAGCTCAAGAGCTGTTTTGCATGTCACACAGCCTTTAATTAATATCTCAAGCAGAATTACCATCAACATGTCACTGCCACCATCAACATGTCACTACCACTACAAAGACAGGGAGGACACGTTCATGTCATGTTAGACGGAAGTGTGTGTGACGGGCAGCCAGTGCGGCCAATGAGGGACTTGAGTCATGACAGGATAGAGAGAATGTACCGTACTGCATTCTCTCAACACCCTCCCCCCACCTCTGACTCCCTTCTGCTGCTTCCGCTAAGGCCGGCCTCCGCTACTCTGGTATCCTAGATACGCTCCACAGCACTGCCACCCGATTGGCTGAAAAGAATAAGGGCAAAAAAACAGGAGGAAAAACAGAAGTCAATTCAGGGAGATGGATGGTTCTCGCTCGTGTCGCTAAAAGCACAGATGGAGCAACCGTTTCTGGCATTAAGGTTTTCATTTTTCAAATAAGAGGGTAAAAGGAGAAGCGCTAATCAGATCCAAAAGAAATAACACAGCTGTGTATCTGAGCAGCTCTGAGCAACTGTCGGAGGAGGACAGTGAGACAGAGAAAAGGAGGACAAAGCGGAAAGGAGGCACAAGGGGTCAGAGAGAGAAAAAACACACACAAGGAAAAGAATAGATGGAGGCGGGGAGACACCCCTGCTCCTGACATCAGCAGTGCACAGGAAAAGAAATAAGGGGAGCGACGGAAGAGGAGGAGAGTGTGCACGCGAGAGAAAGAGAGAGAGAGCGAGAAGGGAGCGGAAAGGAAGTGAGCAGGTAACTGTGGACGTGGAGGCTCTCCTGCCCCTCCCCCCCACACTCCTACTGCATTTTACAGAGAATACTGAGCAGATACAGGTGCGGAACCGTGTGTTGTCAAGCGATCGTTCGTAGACCTCTAGGCAACGGGGGTTCTGCCGCCATGGCTCGCGGAGGCCAGCGGACGGTATCTCGCCAGAACCTGGTTCACTTCCTGTTGCGCTGCAACCTCAGCCCGGAGGCCCAGAAGTTGGTCGTGTTCGTCATCATGATGTTGCTGGTCATCATCAACGTGGTTCTGATGTTCCTACTGGCCTTCCAGTAGAGCGCAGCCGCAGTGAGGAGAAAACACAAGAGGATCGGGGAGGGGAGGGGTGAAGGAGGAGGGAAAGTTAGTCCTTCTCACTCACTCGTGGATGGGTTTTCAGGATGCGGACATCGCAGTGCAGGTAACTGAAATGGGTGTGACTGTGCTAGTGTGTGTATGAGTTTAGCAGCATTCAGGCAGAAGTAATATGAGACGGCTCAGTGTTAATTATTTACCAGCTCGTAAGAGGGTGGCAATACTGTAAACGACCCCTGAGTGGTTTGTGAGGGGAAGTTGAGGTCAAGTTATCTCAGGGCATCTTCAGATAATCTTTAGACGTTGTGTTTGTTTTGAGAGTATGATTTTATTGTTTGGGTATTTATGTGTAGAAACCTTTGAAAGAGTGACAAAGCATGTTTTTAATTAATCATTTTCAGCCTGGGATTAATGTTTATGCCTGTCTATCAATGTCTCTGTTTTGAGTATTTACAACAGTAATATAGTGATGGCTTTCTTGTATAGTAGCTTATGGCTTTGGTCCCTGCCAGACTTTATTTTCTGAATCCACAAGGATACATATTCAGTGCCCAGAAGGATCTACACAATCAAATGTCTCTTGCTGGTAAGAAGTGCTGAGGTTGACACTGTGGGTTTCTTGCCTGATAAATTACAGGTATTAGAAACTGCAGTCTCATTGCATGGCACAGTTTGGGTTTGCAGATTTTCTTTGTCCAGTACTTGTATTTACTGTGATACTGGCAAAAGCTGAACACTAGATGAGCCAGACCAGTTTTACAAACAAAAGAATCTTATTCATCTGTGATTAGCATATTTTAATTAGTTTCTGTTGAATATTTGTACTACAGTACACAAGCCAGATTTATCTCTGGTAGAGTCTTAGAATGAAACCAAGAAGCTGTAACTCACAGGCCGTGAAGAGGAGGCACGCGGGGACGTATGTAGGCGTGTCGCTAGGCAACAGGGTACATAGGCACATGGTGATGAGAATGCAGTGCTTTTAAATCGGGGGTGTAAATTCAGTCCCCTAGTGCATCACTGTGAGCAGAAGTGTGGACAGAGAGTGTGAATGCTTTTATACATCAGTAGTCTTGTCATAGATGTTATGCTGCACTGTTGAGTTTGCTGTAGCCTGTTTGGCTTGCCAGGATTTCACTTTATTTTCTCTAAAGCTAAGCTAAATTCCATTGTAATATATTACCCTGCTTTTTGTTTTGTTGCCAAGCCAATCCTTGTGGGAACAAGCAGGAAATTAAAATGACTAGTCCTTGAAAATCCAGACAGCAGACAGAATAACCTGTATTTTCATATTATAATTAAAAAAGTCATAACCTTTTTAAAATAGTTTTTTTATAATTAGGACTGTTTGTAACATCTTTAAAAATTATTCAGAAGCAAATAACAATAAAACTGTTAACTAATCTTGCCCCCTAACCTGCATGTATATTCTGTAAGAAAACTATTTTCCAACTATTGAAGCAATTCAGGCATGGTATACTATATTTTAAGATATATTATATATTTTGAGACATCTCTACAGGAAGCTTTATTTAAAACCAGTTAAACTTATATAAGGTCACTTATGTACCATTATTTAGCCTTCCAGTGGTGCCATGCATGTCAATTAATTCTGAAACTTTGTCATTCATTAAAGTACATTGTGTATTTAACAGCAGCAATAAGGTGTAAGAAATTCAACACTGTCACATTATGTGTGTGAGTATCCAATGAAACACACAGATAATCTCAAAATATATTTTAATAACAAACTCAGGAAAACAGAAGAATTCAAAAACACCATAGCCAAAATGAGGACTGACAAAGAACTGAACAAAACCAGGGAGTATAAATACACAAGGGAAACTAAACTATAGAACTATAGGAATAAGCCAGGGACTTATTTGTTCATTAGTTAAGTGATAACTAAGAAGAACTAGGAACAGAATTCATGGAAAACAAAGACAAAAACAGAACAACAACTTCAAAAAATGCCAGTTACATTCATAAAGTTTGAAAGTAAAGCTTTAATGAATGGCTGTATGTGGTAATTTTGCTGTATAATCTTATGTTGTAATGCAGTTTTGCTATGTTCATGTGTCTCTATAGCTGATCAGTGATGGAAGTGTGTGTGCGGAAGCTCTATGGGATCATGTCACCATGGATGACCAAGAGCTGGGCTTCAAGGCTGGGGATGTCATTGAAGTAGTGGATGCCACAAACAAGGAGTGGTGGTGGGGTCGGGTGCTGGACAGCGAGGGCTGGTTCCCCGCCAGCTTTGTTCGGGTAAAGAAAAGAGATTCCCATTCTTAGTAAAAAGAGGATTAGATTACTGTCAAATTATGTCATCATTATTGCGTTACGCTACATTGAGGGGTCGGTTACATCAATGTGTTTTTGGCAAGTGCTTTCATAAAAGGCAGCTGCCCAGTAGGTAAATATGTGCCACACTGCATTAAAGTATGCATAGATTTATACTATGTAGTCATCAGTGTGTGTGTTATCTTGTGTTTAGCTGCCCTAAACTGTTTTCTATGTTGTTGGTAGTTACGAGTGAACCAGGATGAGCCCATGGAGGAGTACTTAGCCCATCTGGACGGGGCCTCAGAGGGGGGTGGTGCCAGCATGGGAGCCCCCTTAGGACCCGGTCTGCCCTGCAAGGAGCAGATGAGAGCCAATGTTATCAATGAGATCATGAGCACAGAGAGGGATTACATCAAACACCTGAAGGACATCTGTGAGGTCAGTTTCTCTCTCACTTTACCACATCGGTTGACATTGATCAGTTCCACTTTAGTGCAGTATGTGGATCTTGTTACATAGCACTAAAGTGTGTTTACATTTTGAATGACCTGATTCATAGCACAATTCTTACATCAGAATAATGAGCAAGGCCTCCACTATAACCTAACTACAATAATATATAATAATAATTAATAAAAATAATTAATAAAAATTATTAGAGATTTTTGCATTAGACCAGAGATGGGGGATTGGGGTAAGAGTTGTCAGTCATTTACTTTGGCAAACTGTGTGGAATTTTTGTTGTGATATATTTAGAAAGGCCCCTCAGTTTTTTATGCTAAAAACATTTTTGGATATCAAAATACAACCTCTACATTGCCAGAAAACCCCACTTTCCTCTATATGTAACTTTGGGTGTGCAAGTAAATGGTAGTGTTTGTATCATGCTGGGTTTGACAGTTTTCATGGCTTGCAGGGCTATATAAAACAGTGTCGGAAGAGGACAGACATGTTTACGGAGGAGCAACTGCGCACTATTTTTGGCAACATTGATGAGCTCTACCGCTTTCAAAAGAAGTTTCTCAAAGCCTTGGAGAAGAAATTTAACAAAGAGCATCCTCACCTCAGCGAGATCGGCTCCTGCTTCTTAGAGCAAGTAAGCTGACTTAAAAGGCATCAGTGTAGGAGACATCCTGATTTGTAAGTTCCCTTAGATCCTCATCTGTTCTGTTCTTTCTCTATCCAGCAAACAAACTTCCAGATCTACTCAGAGTATTGTAACAACCACCCCAATGCCTGCGTGCAGCTCTCCAAACTAATGAAGATCAAGAAATATGTCTTCTTCTTTGAGGCCTGCCGCTTGCTCCAGAAGATGATTGACATTTCCCTAGATGGATTCTTACTTACTCCTGTGCAAAAGATCTGCAAGTATCCTCTTCAGCTGGCTGAACTTCTCAAGTATACCAACCCACAACACAGGTATTGATCTACTCTCTTGGGTGTACTCACACTAGGCACTCTGAAACGGGCCCGGGCGCATTTGACCCTTAAGGCCTGGTTTGTTTGAACAGTGTGATGGCTCTAAACAATGCCCGGATGTGGTTAGTTTAACCATGCTCTGGCCCACTTGAAGAGGTCACACTTGGGCTCGGTACAAGGCAACCATGCCTAATGTGAATACACCCTTAGTATATCAAATAGATCTAATACAGTAGATCCTGGTGCTCAAAGCTCAATTTGTAAACTATTTGTCTTTCTGTTCAGAGATTACAAGGACGTAGAGGCCGCCCTAAACGCAATGAAGAATGTGGCCAGACTGATCAATGAGAGAAAAAGGCGTCTAGAGAACATTGACAAAATCGCTCAGTGGCAGAGCTCCATAGAGGACTGGGAGGTACAGTACAGGTCTCATCATGGATTGAGTTTATATCAGTTTACTTCTGGTCTGGTTGGACTTACGGCCTCTTTTTCTCTTTTTAGGGTGAAGACGTCTTGAGCAGGAGTTCTGATCTGATTTTCTCAGGAGACTTAACCAAAATCTCCCATCCACAGGCCAAAGGCCAGCAGCGAATGTTCTTCCTTTTTGACCACCAGTTGATTTTCTGTAAAAAGGTCAGCATCACATCAAGGTTTAAGCATTTGATAAAATGTAAACATTTTCATCAGTTTGTGTGTTCCCTGGAAATCAAACCCATGACCTTGACCGGCATCTGTAGGCAAATATATTTAAATTTAAACAGCAATTCTGTATTAATTACTTTATTGGATGTTTGACTCTTTGGTTGGCACCACAGGATCTGCTAAGGAGGGACATCCTGTACTACAAGGGTCGGTTAGACATGGATCAGATGCAAGTGGTGGATGTAGAAGATGGGAAGGATAAGGACTTTAACGTGAGTGTGAAGAATGCCTTGAAACTGTGTTCTCCTGGAGGAGATGAGGTCCACCTCCTGTGTGCCAAGAAACCAGAGCAAAAGCAGCGTTGGCTGCGAGCCTTTGCAGATGAACGGGAACAGGTCCAGCACGACCTCGAAACAGGTGAACATTACTGTAGGAATGAGAAGCAAATCCTATGTTGTATTGAAGTAAAAAACCTAAGCCATATCTTTGGATGAAAATATTACAGGCTTGGGGTTGAGCTTGTTCAACTTGAGCCAATAAGCAACCACCCAGAACACAGAGCAATACATAGCAACCGCATGCCCGGCAATTGCCTTGGCAACCATTTATAACACTATAGCGTGATGACGGGGAGGTTTGCTCAAAAAACACTCTTATGCAGCCACATTTATTCATAAAATGTACAAATATAGGTGGGGTATAATGTAAACAGTT
>JAZGTK010022884.1:0-10127 GCA_036877625.1 Ambastaia sidthimunki | reverse complement strand
AAACAATGGTGGATTGGATGATCACCTTAACACCAAAACACTCTAGCCAATCAGCTAATGGGGACATATGTGCCAAATGTAAGTTGTTGCTTGTGTTGCATAGCGTGTTCATTATTTTGAGGAAGCAGCAATAAAGGGAGGGTTATGTGTGTTTGGGTGTCAGTTTCAAATGTTTGCAGACAACTACACCTTTAGTAAGGTATGACTATTTTGTCACAATGACACGGTTTAGTACATTTGCATTTTTCTTTAAATGAAATATAACCTGAACAAGTTTCGTGAGATGCACCTATTGTTTAGTGGTCAGTACATAGACATCTAGTACTGATACAATCTAATACACACTTATTTCTAATACATACATACTGCAGTAAACGTGCAAGTGATTTAGTGATTAGGCACAACATCCCCTAAACAGTTCTAGACAGGTGGAGCTGGAGGTGGAGTTGGGGGTGAAGACGAGTGATTGTTAGACATCTAACAGCACCCTGCAAAATACTGCTGACAGCACGCTAATGAGACTATTTAAATTAGAAATAGAGGAAGTATGTATTGTCATTGTCTACAAATTACCTGTATGATCAATCAGTTTAAGTCACATTAATAATGATGAATATTAAAAGTGATTAAAGATGACAAAGGCAGAGACACAATACTAAAATGACAGAGAGAAAAACACAAAGAGGAAAATAAAGAAATGGGCTCATATTTATTTGAAGAAGTAGCAGTAGCTTTTAGTGGCAGGTGTAAAGAGCTCACTTCTCTGTTAGAGAAGCAATCCCAGATATAAAAGAGCTAAAACATTAATTCTTCTCCATATAGCACATACTCATATGTAGCTTTTTTTAAGTGTGCTGTCCTAGTTGCAGGTTCAATTCAATTTTATTTATATAGCGCTTTTTACAATATACATTCCTTAAAAGCAGTTTTACACATAATACTAAGATATTTGTCACGAATCAAGCCTCTGTGGCTCCCTTCGATCGCCACCAGAGGGAACCATGACCTGAATTCTGATTTCCCATTCGGACTCCATTTCCCACAACCCCGTGCCTGGGGCTGATTGCCTGCACAGGTGTCGGCCATTATCCTCAGACTATTTATACCATGCTCATGCTCACTTCCACGGGAAGTCTTGTTTTGCTACTGCTGACATTACTGAGCATTTATTCCCTGTTTGATTACTCGTTGCTGACCTGTTTGTTATATCTCTGCCTGTTGTCTGCTGCCTGCCTTTCTGACCCAGCCTGTCTTGTGGATTTACTCTGTTTTTGCTCGCCACCTGCCCTGACCTTCTCCCTGAACTCTGACTATGATTCTGCTCTGTCTAAATTTTGTTATCTGCTGTGTATTGAACCTGGAACGTATAACTTTGATACTGGCTTTAATAAGGTTGCACATGGATCCCAAAGGTCGAGTCTTTCCCAGCCCGAATCCATGAAGGCCTACATTGAAGAGGAATTAAAGAAGGGTTTCATCCGTCCTTCCACATCACCTGCATCAGCTGGGTTTTTCTTCGTCAAGAAGAAAGATGGAGGTCTCCGTCCCTGCATAGACTACCGTGGCCCACAATTCACCTCTCGAGTCTGGTCAGCATTCTGTAAACAGTTAAACATCAATGTCAGTCTTACCTCGGGCTATCATCCACAATCCAACAGTCAGGTTGAGAGACTAAACCAAGATCTTACCCACTTCCTCAAATCTTACTGTCTTTGGAACCAAGCCGACTGGAGCCGCTTTCTCATCTGGGCCAAATATGCCCAGAACTCTCTCCGCAAACACGCTACTAATCTCACCCCCTTCCAATGTGTGCTGGGCTTTCAACCGCCTCTGTGCCCGTGGTCTGAAGAACCCTCAGAACTGCCCGCTTACAACTCCTGGCTCCAACGGAGTAAGGAGACCTGGAATGAAGCCCATGTACATCTCCAAAGGGCCGTTTGGCAGACCAGGGAACAACCTAATTATCGTCCCAATCCTGTCTACCGCCCTGGTCAGTGGGTAAGGCTCTCCACTCGTGACCTCCATCTCCGGCTTCCTTGCAAGAAACTCAGCCCCAGGTACATGGGTCCTTTCAAAAATCTTAGACAGATAACCCCAGTTTCATTTAGATTGGCTTTGCCAGTAAAGTATCTCACCCATGTTTCATATCTCTTCCTGCTCGAGCCTGCTGGTGGTCCGAGAGGAGTGGAGGTCCAGGAGGAGGCTGGTGACCAGGGTACCCCTCCACTCATCATAGATGGCAAGGAGGTGTATCGGGTCCGAGAGTGTAGTATTGTGTATTGTAACCACAATACTACACTAGTGGAGTTCTCAGATATGTTTTAGGTGTGCTTTCTCTTAGGAAAAATTAAACATTTTCACAAAAGAGACAAATCTGTACAGTTTGAAACTGCAATATAAAAGGAATATGGATAGCATAGGTCATTTGGTTTTGGTAGGATTCAAGTTCTTGCTAAAGGTAATTTTCTGATACCGTTCCCCCATTCTATTCAGTGCTGTTTCCTGTCACTTACCCCCATTTCTCTGACCATTAAAGGGAAAAATGGCCATTAAAATAACTTTACCCTTTGAGGTTGCGGTCCCCTGTAGTGCTTTGAAAAGAGAATTAAAAAAGGTCTTATCATTTTAAGTACTTAAGCGTCTTAACAACACACGCCCATTTCACCCACATAAATAGCAGCACATGGTTGAGACACTTCAAGGAAGGATGACCAACGAACAGAAGATGTCACCTGCTGAAGCTTCACTGCTGATTCAGGAACAACTTGAAACATGCTATATTTCCGTCAAGATTTGAAGACATTTTTCTGCTGCATAGTCATAGTTTATCGTTGCTAACTGTAACTTTATTATTAGAGAGGGTTGATGCGAGTGTAAAAAATCTTTATTATAGTCCGTGCATAAGTCTGTCAATAAGCTTGCAAAATGTAGGAGTCAGTGCATAAGTCTGTCCATAAGCTTGTAAAATGTAGGCATATAGTCTACAGGTGAAGTAAACATACAGAAACCAAAGAAACTGCATCAGCATACTGTTGTTGATACTGTTGTTAATCGCATGAAACCAAAACCGAAACCAAAACTGAAAAAGTGTAAATGATCATAGCTGATTAGGTGCAAATGTGTGCAAATTTGTTTGTGATAGGCTATATGCAAATTTGTGTCATTATTTCTCTGTCTTGTAATGGAGAATTCAATGTTTTAAAAAGATAATGAAAGAGCAACTTCTAAATATTTTGTGCAGGTACAGGTAGTGCAGGTAGCCCAGGCCCATGGCCTTTGTCTTTGACAGATGGACCATTGACTGTGACAGGGGGAAGTTGTAGGTGTGATACACCCTCTTAATCAATATTCATTAGAAAGAGCAGAGAAAATGTCTCAGGTTACGTATGTAACCCAGGTTCCCTGAAGGGAATGAGACGCTGCGTCGAAACACTTTGGAAATGCCTCCAGCATTTATGCACCCTGAATGACATGTCAAATGGTCCAATAGGGGGGGCGATACGTCACAGGTAGGGTGACGTCATGACCAGGAAGCTATACAAGCACATGCTTTTGTGAAGCGAGCGCCGGCAGGGGTACCTGAAGTATGGCCTGAAATGCAGCATCTCATCCCCTTCAGGGACCCGGGGTTACATACTTCACCTGAGATGTTCCCTTTCAGAACCTCGAGCTGCGTCAAAACGCTTTTGGAATGAGATGCCCACTATCCCATATTGAGGGTTTCCCTGCCCTCTGTGAAATTGTACAGATTATGGCATGAGAACAGAAAAGCCAGGGTGGCCTGCATGGTCGCAGATGTCCTTAATTGGGACACTTGCATAAAAGGCCTTAGAGGCCACCATACCCCAAGTAGAGTGAACCTTGGTCCCCTTAGCTGGGGGGATACCAGAGGACTTATAAGAGATGCGAATAGCATCGGAAATCCAACGACTGAGTGTCCCCTTGGTCGCGGGAAGACAGCACTTATGATAACCAAAGCAGACTAAGAGCTGGTCAGATTTTCTCCACAGGGCATCTCTGTGGACGTATGGGTCCAGTGCTAGCACTGGACACACACAATTAAGCTTTTCCTGGTCATGCTCCCAAAAGGGAGGAGGACAGAAGGCCTGCAGTACGACTGGCCGTAGTACATTAGAGGGTACTTTGGAAGTATACCCCAGTCTTGGGTATAAAAAGGCTTTGGCCAACTCGGGCGCAAAATCAGAGAAGTGATTGCCAACACAAATGCAGTTTTAATGCTCACTAGCCCAGTTCTCGTCTGGCTTTTCCTGACAAATTCGATGGCAACCCAGCCAAATGTAAAGGTTTCTTACTTCAATGCTCACTGTTAGTTGTTAACCAACAACCATATTTTTACCCTACAGACTCCAGTCGAATTGCATTTGTGTGCTTGTTGCTCACTGGGAAAGCTCTAGACTGGGCGACAGTCTGGTGAGCGGATGGGTCGATCTTGCCCACTTTTGGGTTGTTCCTCCAACACTTACGGGACGTGTTTAAACATCCTGCTTAGGGCAAGAGCGCTGGGGATCAGTTATTGTCTCTAACGCAGGGAATAGAAACCGCGGCCGATTATGCACTCATGTTCACTCACAGTACAAACCAATTGGGTGGAGGATACGCTGAAGCTGCTTTTTCGC
The DNA here is from genome assembly GCA_036877625.1 of Ambastaia sidthimunki. Classification (NCBI taxonomy): domain Eukaryota; kingdom Metazoa; phylum Chordata; class Actinopteri; order Cypriniformes; family Botiidae; genus Ambastaia; species Ambastaia sidthimunki. Next base: position 5,490 of record JAZGTK010022884.1, on the reverse strand, counting down.
AAGGGATTAAGGCATGAATCACAGTCAGAGCTGGCATGCCGAGATGAAGGTAAATCTCTAACTGAATATATAGAGTTGGTTATCCATATGGACAATCTAACTAGGTCAAGACCTTGTCGCTATTTCTCGCCCCAACCATTATTTACCTCATCACATTCCGTTGAACCAATGCAACTAGGCACAACCCATATTTCCCCAGAGGAACGTGAACTCACCATACCTAACAACACTATTGAACTACCTGTTGTCTCGCACATGTCTCCCATTCAGTAACCTCTATCGACTGAAATTAAATTACCCAACTCTAAGCTGCCCCCAGAATATAAGGATCTGGCAGAGGCATTCAGTAAAAATAAGGCAGCTCAACTTCCTGTTCACCGTTCAGTTGATTGTGCCATAGACTTGATCCCGGGTACCACTCCTCACAAGGGGAGAATTTTCCCAATTTCACAGCCCAATCAGAGGCCATGAAGGCCTATATTCAGGAGGAATATCAGGAGGATTTATCTGACCCTCAAGTTCTCCTGCATCAGCAGGATTCTTTTTTGTTAAAAAGAAGGATGGAGGACTACGTCCCTGTATTGACTATTGAGGTCTTAATGAGATTACCATCAAATATCATTACCCACTACACCTAGTACTTGTCACCTTAGAACAGCTTCGTCTGGCCAAATGCTGCACCAAGCCAGATCTATGCAACGCCTATAACCTTGTCCGAGTAAGAGAGGGGGATGAGTTGAAAACCGTCTTCTCCACCACCAGTGGACACTATGAATATTTAGTAATGCCCTTTGGATTAGCTAACAGCCCGTCCATATTCCAATCTGTCTTGGTTTTCCAGACTTCAACCCAGTATGCTGCGTCAACGCTCTGTTTTTATGAATCCCTGTAGGAGGAGCTGGTATACGGCTTGGGCTGCTCCTGTTTAGCAGCCCCAAGATAGTGAGGGGCGGTGAGGGAGGAACTGCTGCCATAGACCAGTCAATCGTTCACGGGCGGTCTTGGCGAATAGCAGTTCTAACACGTTCTCAAACGTGAGACCCTCGCCCTCAGCCTGCCCTGCTAGCCGTGTCCCCCCTGCCCTCCAGTGTTGCTTTGTGCAGCGGCTTGGAAAGCAGAGCCGGAACCTTGAGGACGATGGCACGGCAGGAAAAAGATAACACTTAGCGTCTGATCAACCCGGGGCATTGCCTTATACCCATATTCATAGATACTGGCCCAGTATGGTTTAGCAAAAACCATTTAGAAAAACGGTAGGCACCAGTGTGGAGGCTCAATTTAGCACAGCCAAAATAACAACCTCCAAAACTCCTCCCATTGCGGATGAGGAAAACACACAGTCTAAAAGTTGAGTGTTATGCTCTACCCCCTTTGTCTTTTCTTTAGCTTTAGGCATTATTTAAATATCCTACTTTCTAAAGACAGACAAACAATAAATAGACAGATAATGAATGACAGAAGCTGTCGGTTGGCTTAGCGCATGTGCTTTTAAGCTTCCTGGTCGTGACGTCACCCCGTCTGTGACGTATCGCCCCCTGATTGGACGGATTTTACATGTGATTCAGAGTGTATAAAAGCTGGAGGCGTTCCCAAAGCACTTCGACGCAGCTTGAGTTCCTGAAAGGGAACCATAACTAGGATGAGCAGGCATGAGTATGGAATAGGGCAGAGGAGGCGCTAGATGTGGCATGGGCAGACCAGGAGTGGGTGTGGGCCAGTACAGCACTGAATGTGGCGTGGGCCAAGGCAGACCAGGGCAGAGCTGGCGTGGGAATGGGCATGGGCCAGGGCGCGTTGTCCTCGGCCATTCTGGTCCAAACCTGAAAATCTAAATGCATTTGTAAAGCGAGTGTGTGTGTATGTGTGTGTGTTTGTATGTGCAGGTTTGTTGAGGGCCAGATTTTTTATTACGGATATGAACCAATTGTGACAATATTTGAAGTTATGTTTTGAGTTATATTTAATAATATCAGACTTTGTGTCAAAGTTTAGTTGTAGGGTAAAGTAAATATCATTATCCTTGTATAAAATTCACAGGTTTTCACTAATATTTAGCCTAATACAGTGACTTCTGGTGTCTGTATGTGTATTTCTTTTTGCGTTAATAGTGTTAGCACTATAAGTTGTCTGATGTGTATACAGTATTATTAATAGTGTCTGATCAATAGAGATCTTTTTTTATATCTGAATTTGAATATTAATTCTGATTTTTACCATGTACTTACTGCGCTTATGTGATCATGTCTCAACGAATATGCTAATATTTAGAACTAGCAAGAAGTGTCGAGGCCACACTCTTTTCTCTCTTTTCCTCATTACTGCACTTCCTTTCGCATTTTTCTGCCATCTTTCTACAATTATAACGGCCATCAATTATGAGCCCTTCCACGAATGTACACAGCAGTTGAGATGGTGAGAGAGAGAGACAGAGAGAAACTCCTTTACACAGATTCACTCATTCCTTAATGGTTACCATGGTAAGAAAAGCCAGTCTATATCGGATGATATTGCTTAATATTTCAAGATACTGCCAGAGCAGTTTTTTAAATGTTGAACCACTAAAAGACACATGCCAGGAGATAGCATTTCTATGAAAATGGTGGCAAACTCAGGTGTGACGAGTCACACAAGCATAAAAAATGAGAAGTTTTGCACAAAATAGTAGGGTAACAAACTTGAGCTGCAGAAATAGTTTTAAAACAGCCTTACAGTAGCTTATAGCCTGTCATATAGGAACAAAAAATGCATATTTCTACCATTGGGGGTGGAGAGCTTTTTATACCTCACAACATGTTTCTTTCATTATATCTGGAAACATCTATGAAACTCTAAACACTAAGCAGAAACACTAAGCAGTCTTGATTACAGTAAAAAAATAAATAAATACGAAGCTGCAAGCAGAGATGACGGGTCCAATACGGCACCATCGCCACCTAGTGCTTCTCAGAAAACAATGCATGGTTGGTACATGCATTGATTTCCGAAAGTAACTGAGTAAGTCTGTTATGAGTCTTTTGTAAGTAACATACTTCCTGCTGCCAGTTGATGCCACTATAACTGTGATTCACAATAGCCACCTCAATGCGACCAGCTCACAACACCTAACATAAGATATGAGACACATCCTGTCCATTTATTGCCATAAATTGTTTGCCTTGCTGTGGCAACACAGTTTGTGATATCAACAATCTGTTCACAATGTAGCATCTTCAATAGCTTGTTTTTTTCTAACCAAGTGTAATGTGTCATGTTGATTTGTTGTAGTGTCTTGTCTTTTATTTTGAAGCCTCGTTTTGTAGTCCTTGTCCCTGGTTTCTGTAGTCTCGAGTGTTATTCAGTCCTGATTGTGTCCAGTCTAGGTGTCCCTTCTGTCCCTTGTTGTTGATTAGTATATGTATACCCTGTATTTGCCATTGCAGCTTGACTGTTATTGTATGGGTTTAGTGTTTTGATTACTATATTTCATGTTAGTTTTGACACGCACACACACACACACACACACACATACAACACACACACAGTTTGTCACAGGGTCACGATTAGGTTTTAGTGTCACCCCTTGCTCCCTTAATTCACTTTAAACACTAAACAGTTTATTTTTCAGACCAGATCTAAATATTTTAGACTACCTCCTCTTCTTTCTCTCTCTCAACCCCTCTATTTCCTGTCTCATTAAAATTTGAATTCAGGTGCATCTCTCCACCTGCATCCACCAGCTGATGAGGTTCTTGTGCTCCACAGGATTCTTTGCCAGATCTCAGCGGGTCACACTGACCTTTAGCCTCCTGCTCAGTGGATCTAAGTAAGATGAGCTGCCCTTTATCTAAACCACTGGAATAGGTGGTTAATACAGGGAACAATAAATGGGATGAAAAAAAGGATTTGAAATAAGGGGTCAAAAATAAGCTTATCGGGCTAGCTTCTTTTGTTTTAGTGGTAGTTAAATAACAGATACAAAAAATAACTGTCCTAAATCAACAGGGAACTCGAGGGGCCAATGTAATGTTGGCAATTTTAATGTAAATTTAAACAATCATAAACAGGCTGAATTAATGAGACTTATTTACAGTCAACACATACTCAGGAGAGTTTTTACTGCCTGAAAAAAATAAAAGTGCGATGGTTTCACTTTGGGGGAAATTTTCATCTGAATTTTTGGGATATCAAGTACTTTTATTCTGTTGTCTAAATGGCTGAAATGAACGAATTTATTGTATGACCAAAAGATTCAGTTTTTAAATATGTAAGGGACATTATTTAATTATCTAGATTGTTCTTGCTTATCAGCTTATCAAAATATTTTAATAACAAAGAACTTAACTCATGTCACATAATTATAATGTAGGTACCATTAAAAATGCATAAAAAATACAGACAACCACATTATGACACCTAAAAGAAAGTCAATTCTGTCAATTCACTATTTAGTAATATTATTAAGAATTCAGGCAATTATATTATTATATTGAGGTGTGCTCTTATTTGAGATACAGTGATTTAATATGAATTGTGATTAGGACAGTTGTGGCCTACTGTTTAGAGAGTCATACTTGTAACCAGAAGGTTACCAGTTCAATCCCTGATGGCTCCCCTGTCGCCGCAGTGCTTCCTACTGCTCTGGGTGTGTGTTCATGGTTTGCAGTGTGGGTGTTCATAGCTCACTTCTCCAATGTATGTGTGTATGTTTGTAACTGGATGGGTTAAATGCAGAGGAGAAATTCCAAGTATTGGTCAGCATACTTGGCCAGCACTTCACTAGCAAACAGTGATATTGCTTTCAACTACTGTTAAAGTTGCCTCTCTACTTCTGTCTCTTTAAATAAACAGTATATATACTGTGTGTGTGTGTGTGTGGCATGCAAGAACGTAGCATGCTTGTAGAGAATAATTTAGTATCTTGCTATACTTTTCTTGGGTTAGTGAGAACAGGATTTGACAGATGGTACTGACAACAAAAGTGATACAAACCTGTTTTTAATAACTCAGTAAACCCCATTTAAAACCCCCAAAGCAGTTAGATTTACACAAATGATCCTCAACAGAAGCATATAACAGAAGCATCTGAAGCCAGCAAGAATTTCAGCCAGAACACGCACAGACACTCACTAATGTGTCTCAAATCGATTATATCCCGAGAAGTTTTGAAGGCAATCATAAGGTGGTGTGTGGCAACCCCCACATTTTCTAAACCTGTCCAATTCGTCAATCACTTCTCCTCTCTCTCTCTCTCTCTCTCTCTCTCTCTGGTGCAAGCTGACACCAATGGCCATGGAGTTTGGCCAATCTTTTCCAGCTTGCCCTTCACTGAGGATTTTTAACCCAGTATTTGCAGTGACTTCCACTCCAGAGCTTCTCCACAACATAGCTGTCACTCCAGAGTCTCCCCACAACATAGCTGTCACTCCAAAGCCTCTCCACAACATGGCCGTCACACCAGAACCTCTAGATTTCCATGTGCCCTGGTATATTTTTTTTCAAACTGTACTAAAC
>JAZGTK010022883.1:0-10127 GCA_036877625.1 Ambastaia sidthimunki | reverse complement strand
ACTAAACAAAAACATGACAGATGTATCAGGCCCAAACATGAAAGGCCTATTTTGTCTTTAAGTTTTGTACAGCCTTTTTTCATGAACGCTTGTTCATACACTCTCACGATTTCTTTCTCTTCTGTTAGAGGGCCTGAAAGAAGAAACCAAGCAACTTCTGTCCTCTTCCTCTAAGAAGAAAGGGAAGAGTGGGACCAAAAATGATTCGTCCAAATCAGAGGAAGCCAAGCCTGACACCCAGCCAGTCACCATTCACCTGAACTTCAAACGTTATATTTATGACCCCCACAAAAAAATGGTGCAGTCCTGACATTCACAGTGGTCATACAGGAAGACACCACTTGAAAATAGCTAAAAGGGGAGATTGCAGGAACAATAGTGTTCTAATCAGTCATATCACCTCTTGTTTATATTTGCCTTGTCAGCAAAGTTTATGTTCTTTTACCTTAATTTTATTATTCCGGTACATATGGAATAATAAATATCAACTAAATTGGACAAAATGTGTCTTTAGGACAAATCATTTCCTTTCCATTACACGTTGTCATATAATCACTAATAAAAGTTTCTATTAGAAACATTGTGCATTTACCTTTATTCATTTAGCAGACATTTCTGTAGTTCTGTAGAATGCATTTCTACCTTGAAGGTATTTATTTTGGCAAAGTCTAACTGAAAGTGTTTGTTGGGTTTTTAAGAATAGTGAAAAGGTCTAGGACAGAGTTTTTTTATGTATAGGCAAATGTGTTCTCTTTAAACATTATTTTGGAAAATGTTTCCACACAACATCAGCTACCCATATTTATAAATATCAATTTTTCCATTCCATAACCGTGTATGTGTGTGTGTGCGTGTGTGTCTCCATGTATTTTCATTTGCCTGCTGAATGTGGGTTTTTACTTAATAAAATAAAATAAAGATCTTTATTTAATTGAACATTGAACAAAAACAGCACAACAACTAAAAGATAAAAAGAGACATTTTTTATCTTCTAAACTAATAACCTTTTAAACAATCTTATCATTGTTTAGCGTTTTGTATTATAGATTTGCATGTTTATGTCATTGTGGCAAAAAGCAGCTGTACTAAAACACTAAATGCCACCTGTAGAGTTCAACTTCCTTGTTTGTACCTGAAGCTACGGTTAGGAAACAAAGCCTTTATTGCTATTAATAGAATAGCTTGTAACTTTGGACTTACTGTTTATCATTTTAAACCTCCCTTACACACTGTCTTTGACTAACAAATGTGCTGTCACATGTTGATTTACGGTACTCGCTGTTTTGACATTGGTTTGACTTGATCTAACTGTTACTAAAGTCTTCACAATTTTATTTCAGTACAGCATTTTAAAGATGTCTCATGTCAGCCTGTCCTATTTAAGCTATTTGTATCTTTCTATTATTCCATCATTTTGTTTTATTTGCTTTTCACATCTGTCTCTCCACCTTTCATTTTGCATCCATGATGTAATAAACTACTCAATCATACTTTATGGGTTATACTGAACAAAATTCAGCATATATATAAAAATCAGGTTATACTCCAAAAACCAGTAATCACTTTAGTTACTTGGTAATATATGTAGTATTCAAGTATTTTGCAGTTAAAAACTATGCTAGAATAGTTGTCTGATGTCTGTAGACCAACTGATCACTTTTGCAAGGATCAGAAGTTCATTGCATGTGTGTGTGTGTATTTTACTGAGCATTAATATTAATGAAGCCGAGTTACATTTTTCTCATTAATTACAGCAGGAAAGAGACAGAACGCACAGTTAAACGCTGCAGGCAGTAGAACTCTGTGTGTGTCTAATGTAACATAATGACTTTCATGCCAAATTCGTCCCACTCAGTGTTTGTGACATCGACTCCTGACATTTTTAAAAACACACACACAGTCTTTTGCTCTCTGGTTTTCCCTCCAGTGACTCAGATAGGAATCTGAGGCTTTTATTTTGTGTGTGTGAGTGCATGCATGTACAAGCCTTTGATATGACAGCTTGAGTCTGTTAACCTCTCTAATCAGGGTCCTTCATCAGAGAGGTCTTTTAGAGTGCCTGTTTAAAATTCATAAATGATTTGAAAGAGAAGAGGGAGAGAATAAAAGGAAAAGAGGAAAAAGGGGAAATAAAAAAAACATAAGGTTTCCCATGAGGGGGGGCTGTAGATTGTCTCCTTCCTGACCCCTGGACCAGCGCTGGTCTTGAGATGAGACCAAATACGGGGGTAAAGTCACGCTCAGTGTTTGAGTTACCACTAACCTTAATGTTATCGGCTTCATCAGCACGGGCGGTTGGCATTTGTGCGTGTGCGTTTTTAATTTCTTTCTTTGAACTCTAAATTGTTACCTTAAAGGGTACTCTCGCCCTCTGTCTTTTAAACTCTCTTGCTCTTTAGTTTAAATGTGGATACTGCAATAGCAATGTCACACTTGTAGGGGGCAGTAGTGTTCCCACAGTCAAAATTACTGTTTGCTGAGGCATCACTATGAGTATTGTGCATACCCAGGATTAGGGATCCAAACAGATTCCTTATTCTAAATATCAAATATTGGTGCATAATTTGTCTTGAATGAATAAATGATACCTCAGGCATCCTGTTACTTTCCTAAGTGACTAACTGATCAATTCTTTCTAGCTGTAATTTGTAAATTGGTTTTATTTGTTGATTGTATGCATGAGTTTGGCATTCTCTGATGTTTTTTCTTCCTAGAGATGTAGCACCTCATGCAACATTTGTAAACTGCTTGGATGTAGCCTGATTTTTAACAGCAAACAGTGAAAATCACCATAATAAGTCAAAGGGCATCGTTTTCTGTAGAGATTTCAAATAATCAATCACTCATGCAACTGAGCCATCAGTCCATCTATAAATCAATAGGCTACTGCTGGAGACTCTGTACTAATCACATTACGTTTTTAGGCAGATCTACATACACTGGTGTCCCTGCGCTCCATTTGTCAAAGTATTCAAAAGTGCCGAATTTCATACATGAAAACCATTTAAAGCTGTAATCTGTAACTTTCGCCTCTCTACCGCCATCTCTGTTTAAAACAAAATTGCAGGTTACTTTACGTACTGTTATAAACTTACCATTGGGAGATTGGTAAGAAGATTGTGTTAATAACTGATCTGTCATGTATTTGCTCATTGATTTTGGTTCATTTTTAACCCAAAACAACTTTACAGACTGCAGCTTTAATAATATTGTACTGCCATTAATTGTATCTCATGCTTTTAGTTGATATGACTGACAGTATATGTGACTTCTGAGGTTCACCTTTGCAAGAATTTTGTTACACCATCATATTTTCAACAGCTCTACTTTAGCTCGTCACCAAGGTCACGGGTTCGACACCCGGGGAATGCACATACTCATGAAATGTATAGCTTGAACGCACTGTACGTTGCTGTGGATGAAAGCGCCTGCCAAATGAAAATATTTTATTTAGATCTTATTAAAGTCTGCAATGGACGTGATTTGAGGCTGAGATATAGTAAGCTTCACACACACACACACACACACACATATATCATGTTTCCTTGTGACCTGAAGCCTCTTGTCTTCACAGAGTCATAAAGTAGCACAGTCTTATAGGAGAGCTTTACCTTCACAAAACACCACAGTCAAGTAACACATTCATTCAAGAGGTCCATTGTTCTGGTCCATTACCTCCCTTTCCATCCTTTCTTCTGATTCACTTTATCTCCGTCGCTCCTTTGTTCTTTCTTACCTATTCTTTATGTTTGCTTTGTCTGGGTCTTTTGCCCACACCTTCCTTTCTTTATTTCTCTGTTCCTCCAGGTCAGGTTTTTGAAGCAACATTGTCACTGTCTGCTGAAGAATGTAGCTTTTGTCACACAGTTATTTTGTCTTGTGTGTGTCTAGAAGAGAATTTGATCATTTAATGGACAGCAATCTAATAAAGCAATAAAGGCCATGAGATGCCGTGTGTTACTGCGATTTTACCATTAGGGGTGTTTATTAGGAATCTGAGTAAATGATTTGTAAGTTATGTAAGTAATGTTATGTCAGTAATATAAAACAAATAGTTCATTGTCTTGACTGCTTTCTGTTTGTGGTTCAAAGACACTTTAATACAAAATGTGATATGCCAGGTGCATAAATTTTACACTGATTTATGGTTGGAAAAAAGATGTGTCCGACTTACAACAGTGTTAAAGTCAAAGCACTGCAAAAGGTTATTTAAAAAAATTGGCCAATGATAAGTGGTAAAAACTAAAGATTGTGACTCCTGCTCTTTGACGTTTTCATGCCATTGTTCAAGAGTGCGTCAAACTGTCATTCCACGTTTTCGTCCAATTTGTTGACACAAGTGACAGGAGCTTCAATGTGAACCAATGGAGCAAATGAAAGGAACACAGAGGTCATTCTGTTTAAAAGAGATCAGGTCACACACATCCACTGTCAGACTCGTTGGACCAATTATCCGGTGCGGTAAAAGCCTCCCACATCCTTTACTTAAAGAGACTAACCAAATTAGCAGGCCTTCCATCTTATCTTAGAGCGATAAACGGGCAGCTATTAGATTACAGCTATTAAATTAGAAACAGTCTCTAAACAAACAATTACCTGATTGTAAGTGTGGGATGAGTAAAACGAGGTAAAACGCGTGTGGAGAGAGTTTACAGATGCATGGAGACCTTTTGTGTTGTGAATAATGTATGCATGATGGTTCAATTTAAGGGTCCAGAAATGTTTTGTTATGTTTAATGGCTTGAATTAGTTTGATAGCATCAGCATGTAGCAACAGGCAGACAGACCTGATCCGAATAACATTTATACAGAACAACAGCAGAGAATGTGTGTATAGGGTTAAGTTGTATTTGGGTTTCAATATGTATACTAATTACAGTTGATGTTCTAATGACCCAGCTGTCACTCAATACAGCTCTCAGGTTACTGTAGCGATGAGTGTTCTATTCTACCCATGAGCCTTTGAGCTTTTTCAATCACAACAATAAAAACACAATAGCAGCTCACTGCGGGTGCCGCCTGAGTTTGTGTAGCATAAAGAAGTGTCTGCCGTAACTGGCTTGTGTGAATTTGTTTTTCTAAAGGTGTGAGTATCAGTAGATTTTATAAACCTGTATCTTCTTTCTTTCTTTCTTTCTTTCTTTCTTTCTTTCTTTCTTTCTTTCTTTCTTTCTGTTTCATTCCTTTTCTCCACATTTTATACATATTTGTCAGTCAGCCAGCCTTATCTTAAATCTATTGGCCTGCTCTCTGCCTGCTCTTTTTACTTATTTTTTTGTCATTTTTTCTTCATAACTCTGTCCTCGACTCTGTGTGATTTTCATCTCATGTTTCTCACTGGAGAATAAATGCAAAAACACCTTAAAATGTAATTCTTTTACGAAGACAAATGCATTAATGCATTAATAGCTCATTGCTGTCTTGAATGCATGAATGAGATTTAGAGATGTTTCAGGGCCTTTACTATAAATATATAGAAGAAATTTCTATATGTATGCTCTACTTTGTGCTTTCTGAACGATGCAGGCTTATGCATGAAGTGAAATGGTTCCTAAATCAAATACTTTTTAATTAAAAGAACTTTTTAAACATTTGTTGTTAACGTAAATTTTGCGGTTCTTAAATGTCCTATCAAGTTGCCCTTGTGGTTGTCACAATAAAAGATAAAATTGATCCCGCATTGATTGACAGTTTCGCATGTTAAACGAGAAAGTCTTTTTGTGTGCATTTACCGCTATAGAGTCAGATACCTTCAGTGTATTTAGATCCAATCCCCTCCTGCCTCCGGCCTACTTTCCTGCCTCTAAGGTTTCCCGCAGGACAAAACCACTAGGACAGGGAAACTAAAAGAGAGAGGGGAAAGAGAAGCAAACAGATCTGTTACCCTATTTCATGAGGACGGCGATAAAACACACAAATACACGTACACACACACACACACACCTTCACCTCCTCACACCACACAAACTGTCTCTGGAGAGAAAACTGAGCGCTCACAGTTGGTGCTTGTCAAATAAGTGATTGTTCTGAGGCTGAGGGTGAATTAATTTACCTGCTGAACAGGAAGATAAGGAGAAGAGAAGAAAAGAGGAGTTGAATGTAGCTCGGCCTGTGTTGGATGGGAGGGTTGTGTTGTGTCCCAGTTTTAAGATAGAATGTTTGCAAATACATCGGTTAGGTCAGAGTTAACTAACTATAGTGTGCTAGTGTTAGTTACAGGATTAAAACAAACAAACAAACACAAGTAACCTTTATTTTTAATCAAATAAGAAGTGAAAATGAATATCTGTATTTTGATATTTTTATGTGTTTTAATCTATGTCTTTGACTCTAAAGTTTTTACCATATATTATGTTTACAAAACACAAACAATCACAGTAAATGTGATTAAGACGTGATTTTGTTTTATTAATCCATTAATCGTAGTCTTCAAAAAATCGAGATTTAAGGAAGTGATATACAGGGACATTAGAAGAATGTTACTTCGATTAAATGATAAGATACAGAGGAACACAGATAAAACAATGATCAATGAGACTAAAGGGGGGGATAAAAACTCTTTCATATTTGACCTGATGTCTTTGAAGTATTTACTGTAACCTCAAATATTACGAATCAAATTTACATTTAAAGCAGTTTTTCTGCAACAATAAACACACTTTGGTGTTGGGACCTAAACTCAACGTTTACGCATGTCAGTGTATCTTTTTTCAATGAATGTGTTCTGTGGGACTCGAACCCATGACCTTGGCATTGTTAGCACCTTGCAGTACCAGCTGAGCTGCAGGAACACCACAATGCGTAGTATACTGCAACGGCTGGTCTCATCCTGACCTCGAGTCAACAAACACAAACCCTGTAGACTTTCTCTTCTCTTTAATCTTTATCTCATCTCTCTATTTGCCTCTCTAGAGTCCTGCTCTCCATTCACTGCTTCATTCCAGTTAGGATGCTGATAAGGTCTTTGGTCACGCGTCTGTGCTATGGTAAGGTAGACCACGCGTGCGATTGTTTATATGTGATGGTTACATTATCACCTCTCAGCATATAGTAACTTTTCGCAAATAAAACAAGTCTTATTAACCGTGTTTAAATCATTTATTAAACAAACTTTAACATACACAGTTAAAAAGCATGTGTGTGTGTGTGTGTGTGTGTGTGTGTGTTTTCTGTGTTACAGTATGTGTGCAGTTTTAATGTATGTGTGCGTTTAGAGCAATAGAATAATATTACATTTGTATGTTGATACTAGCATATATAAAACTTAGAAAAAATAGCAAAGAATGAAATTAAATTAAACCAATAATTATATAATTACAAATAGTATATATAGAGAGGTGTTAAATATATAGAAGTTAAAACAGGACCCCAGATTTTGTTACGGGGAATGATATTTTTCCATCTTCACAGTTGTGTAAGAGTGCATTCAGTAGATTCAGTAAGACGGGGGGATTTATTTCACTTTAAAGTTGGTGTGCTACAGTCTACGATGGCTTAAAAAAGCATTTCAAAAATCTACAAAATAAAGTGCAGCTTGTTTTTAATCAAGACCAAATTTTTGACTTTTTATATCATAATAAGCAAAGCATGTTTATTGTGTTTTATATAATAAACAGTTATTTAACTAAGACTTGAGGTTAAAACATTACCAAAAAAGTCCTTTAACTGGTTACATTGAACCATTTAAGGAAACTTGGTTTAATATCATGTGTATTTTAATGTATAATCATTAAGCACAATTTGGTGTTTTAGCCTATGGCAGTGACTAAGCTGGTGTGATTGAATGCAGGGTGTAATTGTATGGGTGAGGTCATATTAAAGGGGTGGGGCATGTTGACCATCTGACTTAAGGTGGAAGGTTTATCTTGCACACAACTGTCAAATTGTTGAAAGTTTTCCCCTCTCCTTTTCTTAGGTCTGCTAGACATTTTTCGATTTCGGGTCTGAATCCCATCTTTCTTCATAGTAAGGGGGCGGTTCACCTAAATGCACAGAAACGAACCATTTTTACAGATGTAACAGAGAACACACTGATGCAAAGTGATAAGGTGAGACAGCAAATGTACACGTTCACTCACATTGTGTAGTTTGTAGTACAGACCGCAGGCGTTACAAACAGGCTCTCCGTTGGCATTACGTCTCCAAAGTGTGGTGGTGCTCGTCTGACAGTTTGAACAACAGGTGCCCGCCCGCCTGGATGCTGACTGAAGCATGCATAACACAAACATACAGTTAACGTTGAAACAACCGTCTGCTGTAAAGAATTTGATTCACGACAGAACATAAAGCTTGGGGTGTTCCTTTAGCTAAACTGGTAGAGGATTGTGTTTGGATAACACTTTGGATAAACGCTTTGGATAAACGTGTCTGCTAAATGCATAAATGTAAATCAATAGTAAATGTTGGGAGCAAATATAAAACTGGGAAAAACTGATGCAATTTAAGGAATCCTGAAGCAATGCAAACTTTTCCTACATTATCAATGTCTTGTACAACATTGAATATAAACAGAAGATATTGACTGTGGAAATGATATGATGGAAAAAAGAAAAATAAGAAATACATGGTAAATGAGTAAACCTTTAAAATAATTAAAAATGAAAGATAGGCCTATTTAATAGACTGTATTTAAACTTTTTCTCTCCAGCAGAACGTTGCACGTTATAATTGCAAACATATACACTGTACAATATTAAAGGAAGCTATATTTAATGTCCCTGTCTCAATAGCATGAACAATTGCAGGACACTATAGATTTAATACCACTGCTCTGTCGTTTACTTATGGATTTATGCTGACAATGATGAAAAAGGCTCACAGAAAATACAGCTTTGTGTTCTCCAAAATAAACTTTTGTGTTTAAAATTTAAGCTAAAAGCCTACAAAATTATGCGGTAAAAATAATTGAGAAAAATATTTATATTTTAATGTGCAATAGATTCTTTTTAAAGGCTAAGCTGATTTCTGATTTAATACTAAATCAAACACGTAATCGCGTGGGCATGATAGAGACGCTGTCTTACATGTGGTTATGCCAACCTGTCAAAGAGCTTGAGATGGAGGAGGAACAAAAACACTTTAAACGCATTTCAGACACGATTTAAGCCAAAATAACTAAGAATGCATGTTAAAAAGCTGACACAAAACAATATAAATTCTCGTGTCAGGTAAAATTACGCGTTTTCCATCCGCATTGCTTTTTATTTTCTCTTTAATGTCCGTCCAGTAAAATGGTGCGCAGCGAGGTGAACCAAACTCTCCACATGCCGAAGCAAAACACAAACCGCGAACGGAAACGCTTTTGGGTCTCGCGAAGTTATCGGTACCGGACAGACATCCTGCCACGGAAACAAACCGACCGAGCTGTCTCTGCATGCGCCCTGCAGATATACGACCTGTACGCGATGTAGACGCGCTCGTCGAGATCTGCACTAAGCAAGTGAAAATTTACAGCCATGCGTTCAGAATGGAGGGCCAGACAAAATCCGTAAAGGCCGTCACGCTGATTTATAACGTGTTTTCTGTATTTTCAGTTATGCAAACCTATTGTTACCTACTAACGCCATTTCATAGGCTGTTGTCTTTAAAATGTCTTTTTGATAAATGTAAATTATTATTGCATTAAATTTGATTTAACTTTGTGGTAAATATTTTATTACCTTTTTTTCTAACGTCGTGCATTTTTGTGGCCATAAAATTGATGCAATTAATTTAAAGTTAACATTCAAAACAATTTTACACAAAAGCCACATTTTCGCAGCCTATAATCGCTGGATAGTGGTTGGGGCATACGAATGTTTTAATGCTGCGGGCCTGACTGTTATTTTATATATCACTCAATATAATCAGCTTTACTCCACACAAAACCTTTTGTTCCCAACTATTATAGTGAACTAAATAGTATGTGAACTTCATTTAAACGTGAACTACATTTAAACAGTACTCACGCTGCTTTTTAGAACAGTAAAAATATACCTATAATTAGAAGTATGGAAAGTTATTGCCATGGATTGTAACTTTATGGAATATTCAAATGAAGATAATTTGATAGCCTACCAGGAAAAGAAAAGAAAAGTGTCAGATTTCTGGTCAAGTTTACACTTATTCATGCTACTGAATTCTAATTC
>JAZGTK010022882.1:0-10127 GCA_036877625.1 Ambastaia sidthimunki | reverse complement strand
CACTGACTCTATCTACAGCTTCATTCTGCTGAAGAGCAATTCAGAGAATCGGTGGGAATTTAATTGGAATTTGGAAGGATTGGAAAATGGATCCGTGTCTCTCTTATCCACAAGCTTCCAAATAAATTAGTAGTTAGTCACAGTTATCTCACAGAAAGCAGCTCTCTCCCCCGAGAATGATTTAATTTAAACATACCTGCGGCTGATGAAACCCAGCTAACAATTTTAGGCTGTAAGAACGTTCCCCTAATGTTTCCATTTAGTAACAAAAACGTTAACAGCAGTTCTAGGAACATCCAGTTTTTGAGACATTAAATATCAACGTTATTGCTTGGTTGTAAGAACATTATGTAAACATTTTTAACGAACACTTTGTAATGTCTTTAAAACGTTCCACTAACAACTTAAGAGTAGCTTTATTGATATATGATATATATCGTAAAACAACATTCTACTAATGTTACTACAAAGACTTTGAGGGAACTTTTAGAGAGTTTGGCCAGTGTGAACCAGCCCATCTTAATCAGCACTGGACAGAGAAAACTCATTTTTCAAGATAAGCTCAAGTAAGAACGTACTGTTGTTTTTTTAATCCAATATCCCAATGGCTCAGCTGGACTGCATCTATTTTCTACAGGCCAAGACACTTTTGCATTGTAAAGCCTTTATTCATTTTGTCAACTCATCTGCCAGTTTTTTTCTTCTGTATTCTTTATGGTTGGTGCAACTGCTGGTGTTGGCCGACTTCCAAAGCAATCCTGAAACAAGCCTTCGACTCTTAACATTCACGACACGTCCTGAGACTGCAGCTTTGGGAAGTGTTTCAATAGCTTAAATATTTAAAGTGACAAGAAGGAAGGTGACGGCTGCCAAGATAGTCAGTCAATAAAAAACGTTACATTTAATCCAACTTATGGCGTCACAGAGACAAAGAAACGTGAATTATTTTGAATCTGCAAAAACACTTTTAATTGAACAAATAATAAACAGTTTTTAAGAAAACCTGATTCTCAAAGCATTTAGTATTTGCTTTAAGGTTCAGCACAATGTTGTGGTCACAGCATAGAAAACTGAAAAAAAAAGAAAGTAACTGTCAGGTTAATGAATCTCATGTCAGGCGAGTTGCTTAGTGATGAAATCCCAACTAGCAATTTTAGGTTGTAAGAAAGTTTCAGAATGTTTCCATTAAGTAACACGTAAAAATGTTATAGGGACATTCAAAACGTTTAGTTTTTTAGATGTTGTATTAACTTTATTGCTTGGCTATGATAACCTTTTAACCCCAAAACGTATCACCAGCTACTTAAGAATAACGTTTTTTATATATAATATATCTTTAAAAAGCTACTAACATTACTGCAGAAACATTTCTTGATAACTTTGAGAGAACTTTTAGGGAACGTTAGCCAGCGTTCTGAGAACGTTCCCGTTAGCTCGGTTGTAGGTGTCTAATTATAAAGCAGTTATGAAACAAACCACGATGATGGATCTTCAAAAGGAAGCGAGAGACAGAGATAAAATCACTGTGACTTTCACTTTTATTACCAACAGGGGCGTCAGTGATCAGTGCTGATGAATTACACCTTCATCTCAGTCACATCAGCATCACAAACTTTCTGATGAGAGGAAGATGAGGGTGTGAGAAACGAGCACCTGATGTCTGATCTATTAAACCCAGCAGAAGTGATGACAGATGTCCACATATGAATATAATGAGCCGAAAGAACATAAAGACACCGCAGAAAATCACTAAACACAGATGCACTGCAGTCAATGTATAGTGAGTGAGTGAGCGAGAGAGTAACAGAGAGAGAGAGAGAGAGAGAGAGAGAGAGAAAAGCTACATCGCATCACACTCGTGTTATTCGTTTTGCTCAAGGTCACGAGTGAAAGTAAAACCGTGGAAATAAAACTAACGCTGTTATTTGCGACGACGGTAAGTTTTTATCTTTTATTTACGAGAGGTTTATTTCTTACTACAGACCCTCGAGGGTTTTGTGTAGTTACTGACTGTCATTCATTATCACAGATTTAGATTTTACGTGCAAAAATAACAATAATGAAAAACAAATGTTACAGTTTTTAAGTGCATCTGTGATGGACTTGCCAACAAACATCTGCATGCAGAGAAACATTCAATCCCTCCATCAGATGCCATTATTCTCCTCTGATGTTAGTTTTCATATTGTTATATTATTCACTGTGGCATAGTGTCAAACTGCACAAATGTTTGGGAGTCTGCAGTCTGATAGAAAAGATCGGGGCTAGTTCTCACATGAGGAATTTTTGGGGAAGGTTTTGAGTTAAAAGGCAAATAACCACTTTTGTGGTTTTGTATGTTGGTGGCAGATCATAGTTTTGTGAATTCGACCCACCAAACTAAAATTTCATCATAAATTTGTGACAGCTCTTCGGTAAACAATTGCTAACATAATGCACAAATACCCATCTAACATTTTAGGTTGTAAGAATGTTTCTAAAACATTTCCATGATACATATACACACACACACACATAACATAAGATTAAACAATTCACATTAACATACTGTACATGCAGACAGTGGTCATCATGATAAATAGAGATTTTAACTGTTCTCAAGACAATTATGTTTTAAATATAATGTTTAATGTCAGACTGTCAGGTTGGGCAGTGTGTCACATTTTTATTGATACTCTCTCATTCTGTATATTTTGGTCTATAGCCAGTGGATAACAGATGGATAGCATTTAAAACTTTGAGTCACTATGCAGCCAAATTTAAAAACAGCCATAATAAATTTAGTTTTAATGTATTAAAACTTTTAACAATACATAATTTTCAAAGCAAGTTTATAAAAAATATATTATGGTCATTTATAAATTACACATATGGCTTTAATTCTCTAGCTCTTGTAAGAGTGAAATATATTTACAATATGTTGCTTTGGACTGTTAATGTTGCTCTTGCCAGGACATTATGGATTTTAGTGTTCCTGTTATGCTTATTTATAAATATCAAACTTTCCTTTATCAATTAGCTTGAAAGCTTATATGGGTTTTGGCAAGAAAACATGAATTGCATTTATCTGTTTTCTAAACAGGTGCCCCCCCCACCACCCCATGTGACAACTACCTCCCGAAATGACATTTATGAAAAATCATTTCAATTAATTTACTGCAGTTACAACAGGTAACCACTTTGCCGCCATATTTAAAATGTCAGTCTAACTTCTCACTACAGAAGAACCATTTTTGGCTGTATGTTCCATAAAGAACTTTTAACATCCACAGAACCTTTCACAAAAAATACTCTGTTGTGGAAAAGGTTCTTTAGACTATACAGAGGTAAGAAACAGGTGGTTCTTTTAAGCGGTACTAAACCTTTGACTGAATGGTTCTTCTATGGCATCGGTGTGAAGAACTTTTTAGAACCTGTAGTTTTAAGAGTGTACTTCATCTGACTGGTAATTTAATATTAAATATAAGATAGTAGAATAACTTCAACTGTTTCTCTCACCTTTAAAATCAGAGTTCTAGGTGATCTCCCAACCAAGAGTCCACCAACATTAAAACATGATGGAGAAGAGCGACTTTCACCTCATGAATGGATGGCGATGATAGAGATGTTTCTACAGTCTTGGTCTGCAATACAAATACATTCAGATGTGACATTAAAGAGGAACACAAACTTCACTTCACAACTTTGCACCTAGAACCTCAATTACGTCATGACCAACTTTCTCCCAGCAGAATATAACATCAGTTCAACCTTTTTCCCCGAGAGCTGTCTAAACTGCAGCGTGATACTACCATTTGACATTGATGTGACTAAGACTCTGGCCCTGGGTCTAGTTCTGATCATCTTTATAATATTTGGTGTTATGGGCAACATCCTGGTCATCCTCTCGGTGGCATGGCATCGCCACCTTCGCTCCATGACGCATTATTTCATCGCAAATCTTGCGGTCGCAGATCTGCTGCTCAGTTCTTTGGTGCTGCCGTTCTCTGCAGCTTCTGAAGCTTTGGGCCGCTGGGCGTTCGGGCGGACGTTATGTAACGCCTGGACCGCCCTTGACGTGCTGTGCTGCACCGCTTCCATCCTCAGCCTCTCTGTTATCTCTGTGGATCGCTGCGTGGCGGTCAGTTACCCGCTACAATACCCTTCCTTAGCCACCGGGCGGAGGGCGTTGACGGCAGTGGTATGCGTCTGGGCTCTCTCGGGTGCTATTTCCGTTGGGCCGCTGTTTGGATGGAGAGATCCGATGCCAGAGGACGAGTCAGTGTGTAGAGTTAACGAAGAACCAGGGTATGCGATCTTCTCGGCTGCGTGTTCGTTCTACGTGCCCCTGACGGTCATTTTGGCAATGTACTGTAGGGTGTACGTGGTGGCCCGGCACAAGACGCATTCCATGAGTAAAGGCAGGAAGACGAACGGGCTAACGAAAAATGGGGTGACACTGCGGATTCACTGTGGCAATGCCCAGCACACCTCAGCGAAAAACGAAGCGATACGATCAAGCAATGCTTTCATGCGTCTGCTTAAGTTCTCCCAGGAGAAGAAGGCTGCCAAGACTCTAGGAATTGTGGTGGGCTGTTTTGTGCTCTGCTGGTTGCCTTTTTTCCTAGTGCTGCCCATAAGTGAGTACCAGAGTACCAATATAATTTGTCATGTCACCCAAAACCTGGTGAACATTCACCTTTTGTTTGTACAGATGCAGTAACTCACAGAATATGAGAAAAGTAATGTTGAAATTTGATATTCTGGTTGTAGTTGAGGACTGTGTAATGAGTGTATTTGTTGAGCACACTGTTTTCAAGCACAGAAAACACATTTTGGATGTCAAGCCTTTATTTACTTTCTGTTATTTATTCTGATCTGTATTTCCAAATGGCTCAGTGTAACACAACCCAGCTATGGCTTTGTATAAACTGCATTCCCATAATTCTCACGGGCCCTTTTGAGATTGAATATAAATGAGGTTATTTAGAAAGAGAGAATAAATAACAGAAGAAAGAAAAGACATTGTGATACTGTATGTCTACCCATCATATTTTGTGATAGAACAAACTTGACCGAGACTTTTGCGTGCCAAACACCAACCGCAGTTCAGTAAACAAAATGTTCATCATGGAATCCAGATGTATTTTCTGTCACGTCTGTATAATTTGTACTTTCATTAAATATTTCCCAGTGATAAACTGCTTAAACTAGCCTAAGCTGGTTTGGTGGTTTAGTTGATCCCCAGTTAACAGGGAATGTTCTCAGAATGTTGGCCAACGTTCTCTAAAAGTTCTCTTAAAGTTATGAAAAACATTATTCTTAAGTTGTTAGTGGAATGTAAAAAGTGCCTAAAGCCAAACAAACACACTGATTCAAACTAATCTAATTTATTAAAAATAGATCTTCAAAAATCAACAAAAAGGTTAAAAACTATTAAGGATATAATTTATTATCTACATTTCGAAGCCCTGCTGTGTGCTCAGTATTATTTTTAATGCAAATAAATACTACGTCTGTGATATCTGTTGAGTTCTTGATTTAAAGTTTTCTACATACTTGAAAGAATCGTATCAAAGCACAGAAAAGCAATACTGCAGCCAGACTCAGTCTTTGAAACTATGAGAAACTCTCGGCCGTCTGACCTCAGTGTTTTCAGCTCATTGTTTGAATGAAACCATGAGGTCTCCTGCCTCAGAAAATCATGTTGTCTTTTGTTTCTTTCCTTTTCCCAAAGGCTCCATCTTTCCGTCTCATAGACCCTCAGACACTGTCTTCAAAATTACTTTCTGGCTTGGATACTTCAACAGCTGCCTGAACCCAATCATCTACCCGTGCTTCAGCCAGGAGTTCAAGAAGGCTTTCCAGAATGTTCTTCATGGCCACTGCCTCGGCAGAACAACACCCAGAACCTGGAGTTCCTCTGCCCCTCGTCGAGGCCCTGTGACCCTGCATGACCCCAAGGTGACCGACCCTTTCGCCCCGTCCGCACCCCCACAGAGTTTTTCATCTAATTCTGTTGGTTCTCCGGCATGCTGGAGATCTAATGATACATCACCTACTGCAGCGGTACTGAACGAGAACTTACGTGCTGCAAATGCGCATGGTGAGCGTGTTCTAAATGGCATGCAGAAATCCGCATGCAGCAACATGGAGCAACACGCATCTCAAACTACAGAACCATCACTGACTAAAGTTCTTCAGGTTTCTTTTGGAAATATGGAAGGGGAGACCATCTAAAATCCTTCTGAAAGAATACAGACACTTTCAAACTGTATTTTTACAAAGACGAAGTAACTTGGACCTCAGAAAGCTGAAGTGAACACAAGCGCCACCTGTTGGCAAAATGGCGGTTCTGTCCCTGTTCATTATTGAGCGCAGCATGTTTGTATATTCATGAAAACTGTCCTCACTCATTGATTTATTATTATAAGTCTGTTGATTGATGTGTAATACAATCAATCTGGACAGGGTCACTTTAAAAATGTCATTTATAGTAAAGTTTTTAAAGCTTGTGCTTGGTGTTACAAATAAACATACACTGGGGTCCAAAAGTCAGATGAGTTTTTATAATGTAATACAGCATAACTTTAAATATTAAATAATGAATAATGAAATTGAATGACTTGAATCGTTTTATGCCATCAGCTGCATTATTTATTTCAATAGTTTAATAGTTATATTTTGTTTAATGTTTGTTACCAGGTTTAAGTTTATAATTGTGATCTCATCATCTTGGACCACAAAAGAAAGAAATAGCAGAACTCTTATCAGTCTCTGATTCAAACTGCCCATCACACTATTAAAAGACTCAGTACATGTTCGATTCAGTAGTTAATTAAATGTGTTTATACATACAGATACATTGCTAGTTTCCCAACACAACACAAGCCTTCACTGTCCAGACAGACACTGGATTTTAACATTTACATATATTCACTTTATCCAAAGCGACTTACAAATGAGGAATAAGATTGATTCTGAACAGCCAAGGACAGAGTAAGGACTTCCTTTTATTCATTGTTGTGTTTTACATCATTAACACAACATCGTTCCTACACTGCACAGCCAACAGATAAACACCACACAGTTTCACTTCTGCAGAGGGGGCGGGGCCAGGCGTCGTGGGAAAGAAAGGGGCGGGGTTATAAATCATAGTCAGTCTCAAAATTAATGATTGTTCTTTTTCCATCTGCATTTTACAGAGATTACATACCAGGCATAGAAGAACATTCAGACGTACATAACAAAGTGTGTGAGCGAGAGAGACAGAGAGAGAGAGAGAGATTAGGTGTCTAATGTTAGTGCCAACAGCTGCTCTGGGATCAGTGGAAATGCTTGAAGCATGTTTTATTTCAGCTTCTGCTCATGATATAGGCCTGTGGAATCTAGAACAGTGTCTTTATGTTGAATTAAGTTTATTTTTCTTATCCTTTACTTGTTTTAAGCAACAAATTTAACAAGATTTTGTTAAACATGCTGAAAAAATGCCCATGAGTTACTAATAACTAGTTTAAGGTATATTTCCTAAAAACAAAAACTATTAGACGGGTAGAGTTTAACTACTCCAGTAAACCGATCTTGTTTTAGAGCAGCTTTCTGAACAAAGATCATTTGTTGCTGTGTCTTCTGTTACACAAGCCACAGTTCAGTGAAAAACACCAACAAAAGACAGAAACAGTCACAACAGTCATGACAGATGCTGTTTTGGAAAGGTGGCTACAAACATGGTTTGTCCTCCATTGTAATCCCACCATAGCTGAAACGATCCAATAACTCAATGTTGTTTTAACTGCACATGCCCAGAAGGGTTTCCAGGGACATGTTTCCGATTTGTAATGTGTTGCCATGACAAACAAAGAGTGAGGCCCTGTTGTCAAGCAGAACCGGTAGTCATAGTAACAGTGGAAAAGCAATGAAGTCAGGAAGTGCGAGACAAAAAACATGAGGAAACACAGGAGGTGATAACAACATGGAGTCTGTATGAATTGCTTCCACACTGTCAGATTGTTTGCAGATTTTGCAGTGGCCTGTTTCACTGCCTCCATTAATAAATGAGCCCATGAGAGGAATAAATCATTACGTATGAGAGTCACATTCCAACAGTCACCGATCACACAAACAGTCTCACGGTTAAACCGCTTTACTCTCCTGACTCTGTAGTTTGCTCACTGCTGTCATCAGTCAAAGCTGGACTGTGTAGTAAGTACGAGGTCTAGATGGAGTTACAGGTTACAGGTACAACTTGTAGATTTTGTATCTTTCAATATCTCACTGCACGCTAAATAAACAGGAACTTTTAAGCAGCGAGGAATATGTTTGTAAGAATTAGTTCAGCCAGAAGTAAAAATTATCCTCATGTTTTTCGAAATGTCTTTTGTGAAACACAAAATAAGTATTTTATGTCTAACACTGTTGTATGGCTTTTTGCTAGTTAATGGAACTGTTAGGGAAACATTCTTAAAACTGTTAGCTGGGAAGTATTGTCAATTGTAGGATGAACTATCCCTTTAAAGCAAAACTCCAAAGCATCTGATCTTGCTGTGTGCATTTGTGTGTCTGTGTATGTGTGTGAGTTTGTGTATGAAGAGTCACAGAGGAAAAGCAGCAGAGAATCACAGGCCAAGATTTTGCTGCCGATGTGCAAAGGAAAAGAAAACAGCTGGAGAACTAAATGAAAACAGACTGTACCAACAATAAAATGAAAAGTGAAGGGGGGGCATCAGACTGTACCAACCGTTTACAGAATAAAGCAAGGCACATTAAAACCAGTTAAACTTTTTAGTACTACTTTTACTTTCCACTGTGCATTCATAGTCTGGCCTGAAACTAATGGTTAGCACCAGCCACAAAATGTGGACTATTGATAGTTCTGTTGTTAAAGATAAAGCACTACTACAACTAACCTAGCAGGTTAACGCATTACCATTCTTGGCTAGTAGACTTGCACACCAACTGCAAACCAACAGAATATTTCATTCATTCTTTGATGAAAAAAGAAAAATCAGTGTTGTGGAAAAGGCAATTGAAATCATGTTGAAGTTCTTTCATTTTATTGTTCTGATATTATGACAATATGTAGCATTTTATTCCAGCACTAAAATGGACGTTGCGTGAACGTTAGGAACAAGTCCTGCAAAAGTACTGTGATAAAGGAGTTACGGGAAAAATCTGGCACCTTTGTATCGGTTTACTGGCTATTTTACATTTAACAGCCTTCCAAAATGTTTCGAACAAAAGACACGAACAAGCTTATGCAAGAGTTTTCAAAACCGTCAGTACGTCTCAGGCACAGCTGGGAGTTAAAACAGACACACAGCTTCTATCAATGTAGCGTTAGATCAGCAATATCACACCTGCTGACAGAACTCATAATCACATAATACTGTAAATATTTCAGGACTTTATGGCATATTTATAAAGTACAGCACAGTCTTGGTTTTTGGCTCAAACTGCTACGAATTTCACAGTGTCACGCCATCTCTCGTCTAAATTCTTCATTAGCGACGTGACACCAAGAGTTCAATACCGATGACATACCAGCACTCATTATCTCATCGCATTTCCTTCAGCGATCACCTGCGTGTCGCATGCACCTGCCAAAAGCGCATCTCCTTTATAACATTTGACTTTTTATTTACCGCATTTAACCTCTACTTTTGCTGATTCTTAACTATGAGGTATTAAGGTAGCCCACACCAACTTTAAACAATTAAATATTACGTTTTCTTTGATGAAACTTGTGGCAGGAGTCACCTGCGACTAACTCTTATCTTCACCACTTGTGTTTACATACGATGTCTTTCTTATTAAGATTAACATTGTTAATAATATATCTGCGCGTTAAACAACGCGTGGTTTTTAATTGTGTGTTAATCACTGAGAAAACTTCCTTTATGAACTGGGTACAGAAATGATCGCAATGGTCAGGTGTTCATGTTGTCTTAAAGTTCTGACGGTTTGAGTAAAAACTAAGACATTTCTAATAAAGACATTCATCTTAATAGCCACAAACAACGAAATATTGCGCAGTACTCGAACCCTTGCTTTGCTAATAAGTAACGATGACAAACAACAGCGTTTCTACTCACTCGAGCCCTCTGAATTCATAAGCAAATAAAGTTAAATACAAAAATAATAACATGATT
>JAZGTK010022881.1:0-10128 GCA_036877625.1 Ambastaia sidthimunki | reverse complement strand
TTCACTATCCAGACACCCTGCTATCTGAGGTCACAGGAGAGACTGCAGCACTGAGACGTGTAACAAACTCACACCAAACAACAATCATGACACTCTGTAGAGGCAAACATTTTGCAATGAGACTTCAGAGACAGCAGCATTTAAAAGGAAGTCAGGAACATTTTAGCAAGGCTGGCTTCAACATTATGCCAATTTGTTTTGTTCCTCCACTGAAAGACTGCACTCTTTTCCACTCTGTTTTGCAAGATGGAAACACTGTAATTGTGGATTATTTTTCCAATCACTCTTTTTGATGGCTTCATGAAACAACCCACTCTCTCACCTCCCACTCAACTGAAACACTTTTCAGGCCCTGGAGATTTAAACAAAATGTTTGAGGAAGTAGATTTAGAAATGACTAATGTACTTCGATATTGAGAGCACTTCGCTTTTCTTTGATATTGATTACTTGCTTGATTCAAAGCCCCTAACGATATTTACCATTCACCTTTTTGGGTGAAATAGGGATATATGCAACATTTTGTTCCCAACATTTCTGCAGTATTTTAAGAAGTGATCTAAAAGCTAAAATGTGAGCTCATGCACTATAAAAATGAGTGGAACTGACACTATATATATATATATATTATAAATTATATATTGAACTATAACAGAAACTCATTTACTACTGAATACATTTTATGTGACTGAATAATTCTGTAATTAAATAATTTGAAAAGTTATTAAAATGCTATTATTACCTCTTAGACTATCTGTCACTCTCAGACCGAATGCTGCTCATTTCAGTCATATTTGATTAGATAAATTGCAATGGCTACTGCTGCTGCAAGATTTTTGGCCCAGTTTCCCTAGAAGTGGCAATTTGATTTTTTTCATGGCATAGAAATGCGCTTCATTCACAAAATGTTTTTGCGTCATTCACAACCAAGATGGAAACATCTATTGTGCACTCTGGATATTACTTTGACACACACAATCTTCTGATTGTTAGAATTACAGAACCTCATGGAATTGTGTGGTTAATGCAGTCGCAATCTTCAAATATTTAAACACCAAAGTAATCTATTTTTCATCCGCTTCCTTCACAATGTAATTGAATTGGATGATGAAATGTGCAATGTCAAAACTGTGTTAACAAGCATCTGTTTGGTCTTCCTCTATCATAACATATTGACAGACCATGAAAGATAAATGTGTTTCCTGGTTTTACCTAGAGCATAAACCTTGCCCATAATTCAGAGCCTATTGCTTACAGCCAATTGTAAGAGTGGAAAGAATACTAATCTCTCTTAGTACCTCTGTAAAGCTTTGATGTTTGTGCTGTCCTTGTGCTTAGAGTGTCTGTGTGCGTAAGACCCTTGCATCAATCCAAAAGATACACATTCTGTATGAATGCAACAAATAACCAAACAGAAATGATTAGGCCTTTAAAAGGTAGAGCGTGACAGCTCTTTGTTCAAGGCTGGCTGTTCAAAATTGTTAATTGCTCGTCTTTTATGAACAGCTGTGCTCATTTACCAGAACATACGCTCAACTGGGTTAACCTCCCTCTAGTTAAAATTATTATTAACAAATATTTTGTTCTAGTTAGGGAATTATTTGAAGTGTTTTTTTTTATTTAGTTTGTGCATTAAACAAAAGCTACTGTTTGGCTTCAGAAGAAACAAACGTCATCATAACTACACAAACATCATCATAATTATGATGTCATTACAATTATGATGTCATCACAATGGTGTTTTAATAAGCAACATCTTCTTTAATCTTTCTGGAACAGCAGCTAGTAAAACTTTAAATTAACAAAATCTAACACACTGTCTTGTCTATTATAGTTCTTATAGTGTATATATTTAGGTGTATGAATGTTATTTGTAGTCTTAAAATAAATGTATGCTCTGAAAATACCTCTACGAGAGCTGCCAGTCTCAGATTCATAAAGTCCTGTTAGTTATTTTAATATCAAAATTTTGAATCACAGCGCTATTGTGTAGCAGCAGTGACAGGGACCTTTAATCTAAATAGAACCAGAGTCTGAGTTTGAGAAAAAACATTGAATTGGCTCATGGCAGTGATATGAATAGAGCTCTGATTTGACCCTCAGTGTCCATAGGACTCCAATCAGCTTCTATATAGTTGGAGAGTAGGTACAGGCCCTATTACACTGCAGGAGAGTCAGTCGTCACAGATCTCCTTCACAACAATAGAGACCTGAAGCTTCTTTCAGTCCACTTACAGAGGAGGGCAGAGTGAATAGATAGACTGGAAGAAAAGGAGGAGGCCTCCAAATGGAACAATCTCATATGTACACATGAAACTATATAATGTGTATGGCAATAAGTACTTTGGCCAGTGCATGGACTAAACTAAAGGATCTCATTGGGATTCATCAGTAATGTCCAAAAAAATTATGCTTTTAGCTATTGGCCAAATTAGGAAATGAAAAGGAAAATGTAAAATATTTATGGCTGTGGTAATATTATGAATTACAATTATTGTTATTTATATAGCAGATATGCTTCCAGTGAACAATGGGGGTTCCTGTATGGTTGCTGAATGGTGTTAGCAAGGTCATAGGTTTGAATCCAGGGACCATAATCTATGTATGTATCTAAATGTATGAATCTTGAATGTACTGTAAATGGCTTCTGATTAAAGTAATTTAATCCAGCAAGATGATAATTAAACCTTATCGACCTGATAAATCTAACTAATCCTAAGAGTAGTATAAAGAAATTCCTAGTCTGTACTGGATGAAAGAAAATGAATACGGAATACTTTTTCCAATTTTCCCAAATGTTCAGGTTTTAATTTAGCCCTACATGTCCTCCAGCTTTCACCTTTCTAAGGTGCTGACACATTAAAGTTCTCCCTCACTCGCTGTATTGTCAAACAGGACATGCCCCCCACATTCCTGCTCCTCCTGTCACTAGTACAGTAAGACCTGAAGGAGGAGCAGAGAGCCTGAACACTGTAATTCTCATCAACACATTAAAGAATAATAAAGGTGTGACCTTGTCAGTGTTTTTGCAAAACCAACAGTCAAGGTCTTAGGGGTAGATAAGCTACAGTGCATTTTAATCCGTTCTCTGCTGAGTGAGGCATGTGGTTAAATTACTGCCTTTTCACCTCTTCTTTTCGTACTGAGGATTTTGGTTTCGTAAGTGCTTTTTCACTGTGGATCCCCCCACCCAACACCTAAGATCCATCTATTGTGTGATCATATTGAAGCAGACTTAAGCTCCAATCCCAGACGTCCGTGCAACAGCAGAGAAGCATATTCCCAAGAACATCAATGAAAGGCCTGCTATTCTGAGCGAGGCAAGGATTATGAAACTTTTCAAATGTTTTCCGTCTCTGCAAAAGCTCTACTTGGTGGCGTTATGGTTGAATATCCAAAAGCAATTAACTTTTTCTAGCTGCCCTCTTGTACTGATGCCCCTTTGAACATCAACTCAACCCAGAGCAAGGTGCTTGAAATCCAAGGTTTCCAAGGCAACCAGACTCCAGTCAGCTGCTGCACACAGTTTGGCATCCTGGGTAATCCAGCACCAGTCCTTCAGCCAGGTTAATGACCAATCACAGATAAAGAGCTGAACACATGGTCAAAAAATAGCATATAGGGCAGACAAATAAAATTAACTACCAAGATCATTATTCTTTCACAAAAATAATTAAATAATATCATTAGGACTGTTATGTGAATTCCATAATGAGAAATCTTCCTACCATCTGAGCGATTCAAGCTTGAAACATCATCTAATTGCAAAGCATGTTTTTACAAATTCTATAGGAAGTCCAGCTCCAGCTGCTACTACAAGGAATGCGCATTCAACTACACATCAAACTACACATACCGGGAACAGGCAGTGCAGAATGACAGAGAATGAAGGGGTCTTGAAACATATTTGCACTGTTTTACACCTGACACACTAAACCTAAAAACACTGCACATGGCACTAGGCCAAAAATCAAAAATAGCACAGACCAAATGCAACAATAATATAGTGTCTCTGAATTATCTTGGTGTATTTTACTGATATATTAAATTTTATTGAACCAGTTTTCTGTGAGTAAAACTCACCCACTTTACAAACATGCTAACAATAAACATTTTAAGATCTCGTCTGGAAACACTCTTGGGAACCTGAAAAAATGTCACTCGGAGACACAATTTTTTCCTGTTACTTTGGTGTAGTGTCACACAGTTCACCTTCAGGCATCTGAGGAAATAACAGCCCTCTCATCCCAAACAGACCGAGAAATGTTACATGATGCAAAATGGAGGAATAATGTGTAAGAGAAACATCACAAGCATCCAAACAAGCTGAAGTTTAAAGTGTTGGAGCTACAGACTCCAAGTATAAACATCAGGCATCACCTACCATTAAAAAACAGTGAAAAAAGTTTAAATTTGAACTTGTGTGCTGCCTTGTTGCCTGCTACCTACATGGCAGGCAGTAGCTTAAATATCATGGAAACATTTAACTGACCAATTCAAAACATTCTACATAGACAAACAGCACTCTGCATGATTAATTGATTTCAGTAGATATTGAAAATGTTTGTTACAGGTGTAAACATCCACTTTTTTGGATTTTGTCACAGTGCATACTTGGAATTACCTACCCTGGGAAGGATACATGCTGCTTAAAAAATAGGTTAAATAACATTTTTTATGAGAACGGCATTATTAAGATGTTTTTGAAGCTGCCCTTAAGATGCCACCTTCATAGGCAGCTTAACAGGATAAGAAACAGAGCATTGATCTGATTTTACAATGGCCAAGTCTGCAATTAAATGATTCTGTCTCGAATAAAACTCTCAGCGTACTCTAAACAGATAAGCCGAGGAAGTCTAGAAACTGTGGAGGAACCTTTAACACTTCCTCTATGTCTACGAAATGCAGGGCTCTGAATTTACGTAAGATCTGAGTTTAGCTTTGTAAAACCAGAGCGCTGATTCTGAATCAGTTTCTTTTGTAACCTTTATGCCAGATGGCATTACAGTGTGTGGTGTTTGGAGCCAAGCTGATGGTGGAGGTGCTCAGCCTCAGGCTCTGACGATTGGCATACTCATCTCTCTACATGCAGTGAGTTTGACATTACACCCCTTCCTCACCCCAAACAAATCTGCACAGAAGCATGCTTATGTAACAACACACAGTGAAGAACAAATATGTCTCCAAAGTCATCACGAGAGATTGAAGTGACCTACAATAGACCTGTTATATCAAAGGCACCAAACAAAGAAGTTACGGGAGATCAAATAATTACACTGCCAAAATGTTTATCTACATTTTTAAGGCAAAAATACCTTGTTGCTTCAGAATAGTTTCTCACAATCTTTCAGATGCATTTTGAAAAAGACATTTGTACTATTTTTCACAAATGGATCAAAGGACTGTGTGTTAATACTACAACAAGCCCTGAGAAAGTTTTGTGATTAAGTAATAAATGACTAGAATATTGAATATTTATTGTCATAAAATATACAATAAAAGCTGGGGCTGGGTCTTTTGAACACAACTCATGCCTTTCTGGTTGTGTAGTGGATACCAAGACTCGTATTCAGTTGAAAATGAGAAATGCATGAGCTCCCTGGTGAAAAGATCTTTCTGGAAGAATTCACCTGGAAGACATGCAGAGTGCTAAATATTGGTTACTGCAGTACATAAATAGAGCAAAAACAAATTGTTTCGTGCCAAACTAAAACATGCACTAACAAAACTGAAGTGTGCAATTTCGGCTTCACTAATATCACCACACAAAATTGCAAAAACAAAAATTGTCTTTGAAATGAAAAATAAAATTTAATAATATAATATAACATAATATAATAATGATTTTCTAACGACAATCTCCCACCCATAGTAACAGTGGCTAAATCAACCTACAAATGACTTATTTACAGTTGTATGCGCATATTAAGCAGGAACAAAAAAATTCCAACAACATCTAACATAATTACAGGTGTAGCTTTAAATAAAAGAACACATTTTCCACACCCATTATATGAAATCCTCCTTATAACATTAAACATATAGACTACAAATGAAGTTTAAAGCTGTATGCAAAAAGGTGACAAGAGCATTTCCATTAATTTCAATGCCAAACTGGAGATCAGGGTGAACCTGCATGGATTTCTGATCACATTCTGAGGATAAATGGGAGCTCTTTCACAGAGGCTGCAGCATATCATTTACTGGGGGTGTAATGAGAGGGCTCAGCAAAGGCAATTAACATTTAAAATGAGAGCCAGCTCATTGGAAATGGCAGTGATGCCACGGGCCCCTGTGTGCTGTGAGACTCAGCAAATATTTGACAAGTTCTGGACAATAGGAACGAGAGGGAGGGACAGGAACGTCCCTTGTCACCACATTTTGCATTCATTTAAACCTTCAATATTTAAAAGTTTCAAATCACTCTGCAAAACCTTCTCTGAACAAAGTCTGCATCCGTCTCTGAGACGGAGATTTGAACAAAGATTTGAGCAACAGTTGTCCTGCTGTTCAGCCATTTTCTGTGCTGTCTCCTCGCCATTTGTCCAACAAACAGAATGTGGATTAGAGACAAAAATAAAGGATTAATAACTGAGAGGATCACAGACTAGCTACAGACCGTTACTATTCAAACAGGCATTTCTTCAAACGAGTACATACAACATACAGAACAATAAATCATCATAAGCAATCTTCTGTCAAAATGAAGTGTGATACAAAGTGTGATTCGGGATATACTTTAACACAATACAATTATTATTTTACAATAGGGCACAATAGTAATGCTTAAAAGAATGTAGTTAAATGGGTAGCTAGTTAACAATAGTTACAAATACCCTACATAGCCTGCAAAGACTCACCGCATTGTGTTGCCATTTCCGTGGTAACGGACCATACCAAAAACCAGCAAATAAACATCTTTAAAAAAAAGACACTGACTTCTACAGAAGCTAATACCATTTTTAAACAACACTACAGCTCAAATAGGTCTCGAAGGACTTAATTAAGCTATATTATCTATTAAGATGAAGAGATTTTACTTTGCTGCTGCTGTGGGTTACTGTACCATGAATGGCCCTTTGTATCATAACTATGTGTACAGATTAGAGACAGCTGGCCTGTGTCTGAACTGGCATCCTATATCAAGGCAGAGCATCCCAGCCCAGAGTCTGTATTACACAACCTGTTTTTGCTCAGATCCGAAGGACATGAGATCCTGTGAATTACCAATCAATCACTCACAGGAGGGAGGGAGTTTCTCCGGTTACTCATCTGCTGCTCAGAGCCACACCAGACAGACAGTGTGACATGGGGTCAGAAACTCTTAGCCACAATTGGATGCTTTCCCTAACACTCTGAATACACTGGGAGTGTCCAATGATGTGTTAAAGATCTGAGTCTGTCTACATTGAAAGCTTTGAAACTGCATGTCTCATATACCAGAATCCGATGTGAGCTCAACACTTCACTTCAGCAACAGTAAAATAAAAATAACTGGTTAAAAAAACACTTTTACTGCTTAAAATCAGGTGAGCAATGTAAAGCTGTAGCGCATCTTCTTCACTGAATTTCAAACTCGGCTTTCCTTTTTTCCATTGGCGCTCTCAAACAGCGAACTGACAAATGTGATCGTTTGTCAGAAACACACAGCTTTGTTAAGGAAGCTCCACAAGCAAAAAAAATTTGCTTAAAAGCTGCAGGAGCGTTTTGGGTTGTAGGTCAAAGTCTAAAGCGAAAATACAATTTTATCTAATTGTAATCTATTTTGGCTCACTGGAGTAAAAGGTTAACAACGCCTACGCCGCTATAACGTTGAATCTGTCACAATGACAGCACAGACACAGCACAAAGCCTTTCGGCTAGAGCAGCCAGTTAAACAAACAATTACATGCATTGTTTGTTTGGAATAAAAACGCCTTTTGCGTTCACCATTCACACATATGGAGGAAGGATAATTACTTCGTTTCACGTCTCCACCATAAAAGCCTGCCTTTTGGAAAAATTTCCCTGGGTATCTATAAACTGTGAAATTTCTATATCATAAAAACAAGGTTGGAATAGAATTATGACCGCATTAGAAGTGCGTTAGTGGTTTAGAGTGGTAAACTTTCTCTTATTTGTTTACAGGATGAGCAGCGATACCGTTTTTGGCTGCTGTAGCTTCTCAGTTTTGAGGCATTGCACAGGCAGCGATAACCTTTCATACACCGCGGTCAGAAAACCGTCTTTTATCACAGCACAAAGAAAGCAATGGCTTTCTTGAGCTGCCTTTAGATATGCCTGGTGATGGGTGAGCAAGAAAGATCAGGATAAAACAAGCCAGAAAGAAATGCAATATTTCCTGTGAGCCGGCAGTATAATGGCCTGAATCTCAGCCGTGATAGATTTTTCTTTGACGCCGCATAAAGAAAATTTCAACGCTATCAGGATTCCATCTGTAAGCACAAACAATGGCAAGACGGGTCACGGCCTAGTTTATTTGTTTCGCATTTGTTCTTCATTCCTGGTGGGTAATAGTTTGCAGAAAAATGTCATTGACTAAAACAGACAAACATTTAAGCGGAGAGGTGCCATGACTGTAAAACAGCCCCTGAAGCCACTTCTATCGATTTCTTGTCCAGGGTACACAAACAGCGGGTCCAGGGCAAACCATCTTTATCTGTCCTTTCCATCTTCGTCTGACTGATGGGTTTGGTCATGAGCCCTGAGGTAACGGTTTTGTCCTCCACACACATGGGTGACATTAAAACCCTTAAGCATTGTTTGCTTATATGGTCCTGTCTCACCCCAGAATGCATGTACTTATGTTTCTGAACAAACTGATACAGTCAGAATGGGTGACACAGTGACTGCAACAAAAAGAAATTCAGAGGGACACTCTGTATTTAAAAATGTCAGCAGCTAAAAAGATTTCTTATCTTGAAAGTTTAGCAATTAAAGGTCAAGCTGTTTTATATGCTGTTAAATGGCACTGTAAGACTTTATATCAGTGAGGAAAGTGTGAGCAATACTGTTAAATTCACAATGATACTAAAGTTTATTTTTTTTAATGACACTAAAGTTTATAGAGTGTTTGGTTAAAACATCAGATAATACATGCATTACATGCATTATTCTTAATCAGAATCTATAAAAAAAACATTTTACTTTTATTTATTTGTTCTTAGAATAAGAGACGTTACATGGGTCTCAACTATAGTTTTGAAGAAGATCCCAGCAATGTCTTGGAATGTTCTCAGATTTGACAATCACACCAAACAAAAACACACCTCATCAAACACACCTCATCAAATAATGTGAGCTATGATATATACTAATATTTATAGTTTTTTATGTGACTGCATGTGAACATTTGTCCCAATTGCATTAATTTTATATTTCTCCTTAGCAATTAAAAAAAAAAACATCAGAGACAATGTCGATACCTAATCAAATGAGAGCTCCATTCAGTCTCCAGACGAATGGCTGAAGATAAGCTTAAACACAAGAACACAACATATTTTACAGAACATTCCCAGCAGAAACATGAACATTAAATATGTATTAAAGCCTAGCTCTAGAACACAGGACATCAGTCCTTGATTATCCAATTGTGAAAAATGGTGATAAATGCAACAAACAGAATCCAACAAGCTGAAGATGCAGTAATCTAATTGGACAGTAAAGTGTCATTCTAGATTTACAGGCTAAATGTTGAGGAATGAAACTCAGCATTCACAAACATCCATCAAAGCATCTTCCGTACCATTAAAGAAACCTTGAAGCTTTATCTACAGACAAGTTCATCTCAGAGCAGAACAAATAATAAAGACTGACCAGGAGAGAGCAACTGTCAATGAAAGAATCTCTGTTCATCATGAGGCATCTCGTGAGCCCTGCAGTGAGCTGTCAAGCTCTTGAAGAGCACACACAGAACACAGAACAACTCAATTTGTAAAGAGAAACCATTGAGATCACAATAAAATAAACATGTAAAGTGAAGGCATGGGTCATATTGAATAAGACACCTGTTTCTAACTAACTGAATACATGATGACAGGTAACAAGGGTCACCTCATCTGTGAAAAGCAGGGATCTTCAAATTGGTTACATAATGACAGAACAAAGTAGATGCATGCAATTTCTAAGGT
>JAZGTK010022880.1:0-10128 GCA_036877625.1 Ambastaia sidthimunki | reverse complement strand
TTTTCTCCTTCAAAATGAAGAAAATCCAGAATCTTTATTGATTTTTTTTGTTTTAATAGCATGAAAATGCTTTTCCCCCAGCAGCAAAAATAAAATGAGTTGCTCTCAAGCTGAGCAGTGATTTGTAAAAATGTTATTGGACGACAAATGCGGGCCGGCGAACAGATTGCATGCGAGAGAGACACAATGTCATAACTCGCTTCCTGGTTTTGGCATGTTGATGGTAACAGCTGTTGCCTTGCTCGCCCCTGCCAGCGGATCATCCCCACCCTGACCACCCATCACTCTCTCCCATGTGGGTGGTCATATCTTTCTGAAATTAAAGCGTAATTGAGAATAATGAATGTTTAATATTATACAGAGGACGAGGCATCCACTGTCCTGTCAAAATGATGCCGTGCCGCCCATGTATATTCATCAGACGTTGACCATCAAGAGATTTGAATTGTGTAAGTATAATCGGTGCAGGTGATGGACTCATTTTTCTGCTGTGGCAGAATTACAGCACTTTGTGAAGACAGATTATGATTCGTCCTCTTAAGCTGATGAATACACTGTCTGATTCAATGTACGTCAATCAAACACATTAAGATTAACGGACAGAATGAGAGAGTAAGGGTGCGGTCACATTACACTTTTCGCTCCATTGGCTTTCATATTTATGCAAATAAAACGCAGCCCAGTATCGCATATACTTGCAAAGCCAGTTTGCATTTCAGAATGTTCCAAAGTTCATGTTTGGTGAACTCTGACCTGCGAATCCGCATCACGTGAAGACGTGTGAACGGTACGAGATCGATACGTCATGGCGAGACCTTTTCAGCTGAATAACAGGAGTATCACGTAATCCAATTTTGTATAATACAACTTTAAAATAACAAACACAACAATAACTGTGTAAACACATCAGAATCCATATGTGAATGAAACAACTAGTGCGTTGGCACATGACATGACATCCGGTTTCTGTCTGTATTTAAATGGGTCTCCATTGAATTTTTGCATGCTTAAAGTGTAATGTAACTGAGGCATAAACCTGAGTTTTGTGTAAGTTGGGAATATTAGAGAAATTTTGTTTTTATAAATTGGAAGTGCTCGTGTTTATTGTCAGTGAAGTCAAGACATCTTCAGCCATTTGTTGAAGATAGTTTAACTGGTCATCAAAACCAGTTGTCAAATCCAGCAGAACTTTAGCTGTTGTGGTCGTCTAAAGAACTGACTGATGTTATAAGAAGGTTTAAATGATGGTGGCAGTTTTTCACTCAGTCTGATCTTTTCTAGTAACCAGAAATGGCTTAAAACCGAATGAACACAGCAGGACCAAAATGTATCTTGTGCTGTATGTCTACGGTATCAGCTTTATGCTTTTCAGTACATTTCAGTACATTCGTTCAAATTGGTTCAAATTGTGGCAGGTGTTGTTATAAGATATTTTCAGTGGGTGGAAAAAAAAACATTAAGGTGGTTTCAGAAAGTTAGACAGAGGATGAGAAAGGCAGCGAGATATTTCTGTACAATATCACAAAAGCTTTAAGCCAGACGTTAAGCACAGTTTTTTTTCTCGCCACAAATTCACAATTATTTTCTCCAAACCGCCAGCTGGTGCAGTTATAGACAGTAAACACAAGAGCTTGTTACAAGAGCTTGTTGCTCAGAACATTTTCATAGTCTTTTTATTCCAAGGTAACTGCTGGCTGGTCATTTGTAGCAATATGAGAACTTCAACTCAGATTTGGCCCACAGTGTTAGTGATTAATGTGCACACTCACTATTCTTGCAAAGGGTTTTTCTCTCTCTGTTTCTCTCACTAATGGAACAAGTATAAACTGCACAAGTGGTCTAAACATTTTTAAGCATTTGGTTTCCGTTCAACCATTAAAAGTTATCTTCTCTCCAAACTTGTTAGGGCAAGAAGTTCAGTGAATCATTCCACAGGCATGTTTGTAACAAAAAGTGGCTTTAAATGCCCTCAAATGAGAGTCTAGAAGCCAGCTGTGTAAATCTAAGTCACTGAATGCCCACTAATGTGTCCGGGAATCCATACTGACACCCCATACAAGCAGCAGACAATCCATATTGTCGAGGTATCCTGCTGCTTCTAACTGTGACCAGCCATTGAATAATTTGGAGACATTCAACATTTCCGAATAGATTTTCCTCATCTATTCCATTACTACCAGCAGCCAGTGATCTCCGAACAGCCTTCTGCAGCTTCCACTGCACCTAATACCTTAGAGATGAATTTTTAATCTGATCCAGAGACAGTTGTGCATGTCATTATGTAGCTACTCCATTTTCTCACTTTGAAATCCAGCACTGGTGGTCTCTCTTTCTAAAAAAAACTTTTTGCCATTTCTACACTGAGACCTTGGTGGCAAAGGACAAAAATGTGTTTATACCCATTAGGGCTTTTTAGTCATTGCAGATGTAAATGAAAATGAGACGGTTTGTTTCCCAGCAGGCTGCTGATATTCTCTTTAACCTGCAGGAGAAACTAATCCTTCAGTGAGGCAAACATTTCCCAGACAAGTGTGTTCAGCTAAATTACTGCGTTAAGCTCCTGACATCACTGCAAACTGACTGCATAATTTTAACTTTTCACTTTTATCCACATTCATTTCTTTCGCAGGACTAAAATCACTTTATACTTTACATGTTTGTGACTTCTAGAAACATAACAAATGGACATTTTAAGTCTTCTTGGATCTTTATGAAAGACTCCAGTATTTTTAAAGATCTCCTCCAGAGTTTTAGAAGAGATCTTAACAAAGCTTAGTTTTGCAGAGATCAATGCCAACTCATCAATAAAAAAACAGGGATTTTATTATGAACTCAAACATTCAAAACTCAAATTCCTCCAAGATCATTTCCCAGCTAGCATTTTTCGGTTGTAAGAATGTTTCCGTAATGTTTACAGTAAGTAACAAACACTTTAAACATGGTTATTTTGAAAGTTATACAGTTATACACAAGAATAACACTTTTGATATATGATGTATAATGTTAAAGAATTGTTCTACCAAAGTTACTGCAAGAATGTTTTTGAGAGAACTTTTAGAAGACATTCTGAGAACGATCCCTGTTACCTGGGTTATCTGTGTTTTGCTATCCATATTAATTTTATAACCTGTCTCAGAATGAAAAATAGACACAAATGAGACAATTGTTACGGTAAGGTACAAGTACATACTTAAAACGAAATATTACCGCAAACTCCATTAAGTCTCCAGAGCTCTGAAAGACCAATAAATTTTCCTCTGGGATTATGAAGCGTTGCCAAGACATTTTTTGTCACATTGTATTTGATAGTGTCTCATAAAATCTCACCAAGCACATGACAGATCTATTTTTCACCGGTTACCTGAAAAGCACACGCTTCCTTGACTGTGAGCATTGTTATAAATAGTCAGCAAGCCCTACAAAACACTGACACAGACACAATGTCTCTGAAATGTTCAGGCAGGAGAGGAATTTTCAATGCTAGCTCGCTGTGTCGGAAAGAGAGACAACACGAGCTAAGAAAGATCACCCAGCTGTTGTCAGAGCAACAATGGTGGACGTGAAACGAGTCTCCAGTCACGCAAGAGAAAGACCGTAAGTGATGAAGGTCATGCTAACCTGTGACTTCTTTCTGTTGTGACATAGCAGAGGTGACATATATCAGCTCAGTTCATATGCATAAGGTGTCACTGTTACTGTAGCTTCTTCTGCACATGTGAAACCTGAGGTTGATGACACCTGAGGAACATCTGTGAGGTGCTACAGTTGACTCACCCGGGAGCTGCTGGCTCACCTCTGAGCCGGTTGCTTTCTTGCAGTACTAGGGAAGTTTGTGCATTGTCAAATTGATTTTAATACAGTGACAACCCAGTTAACAATTTTAGGTTGCAAGAACATTTCTCTAATGTTTCCAGTAAGTAACAAAAATGTCAGCCAACATTCAGAGAACATTTCCTGTTAGCTAGTTAGATGAACTAGTTAGTTCAAGTTCAAGTTTATTTATAAAGCGCTTTTCACAATGGTGCATAGTTAAACTAGCTAGTAGCTAGTTTTCCTGTTAGAGAGTAAGATGGTAAGAAGGTTTGACTAATCTGTCTATATATTTAATCCATTATACTGTTCTATACACCCTGATAAATCCATAGTTTCTGTATTTGTATTGTGCTGTGCTACATAACCCCACCCACAGAGAAATCCCATTGGTCTGCCTTCCTGCATATCTGTATATTAAACATGAAATATTGTATGATCTGATTGGCTGCGATTGGCTGGCATCACTTAGTCTGGAAAGCCCCCTACTGCACCAGGATTTAGGATATGACGTCGGTATCCTAAATGTTAATTTCATTGCTTACACTGATAAATATTTGATTTGTAAATATCAACAGTTACATTTAAGTGCACTGCATCAGAAAACATGAGTTACAAACAACTACAATGATGATATTATTGCTTTGAATACTCATAGCTGCTTTTTTCCATAAAACAGTGTTGAAACTCAAGAGATTTTGTCTGATATGTTGTCATAATTGGTCTGTATTATATTTCAGCAGGGGTGCAGGGCTGCACGTTTGAGATTTGACTAAATGCCGCAATGTTTCTGGGTACAGAAATGTGATTTCTCTGCGGTAATATTTCTTTGTGTTTATCTCTCTTTAGGGGAACTTGACGTTTTTGATTACCACGGCAAGGAAAAGCCCTTAAATGGAAAATCACTGACAGGTAACGGTTTGGCAGTATATTTTATCGTCATTTATTTCCTTTGCATATGAAATGCACAGATTTACGAGTGAATACCGCTTGCACGTCTTTCTCACACATACTTATTTATTCCATTCCAACCTTCCACAATAATAGAGGAACCGGGACAGATTTCCTGGTTTATCAATTTGGCAGGAGAATGAATGAGCCAAAGCTACGCTGAACTGAAAAATAAATAGTTATTAAAGTCCCCATGATATCAAAATATACTATTCTTATATTTTATATTGCATGTTGCAGTTTTTTTATTATTAATGATGTATTGTATTGTAAAATATGTAAACAATATATATTTGTTAAGACTTCTAAACATGTTTTATTTCTATTTTTTGCTATGAGGGGAAATTTGCTGTCTGATCAGACAAGCGTAATGAAAGAATCCAGAGTCTGTCCAGAAGTTTCACTGCCAGTCCGAAGCTGCTTCCCATAATTCCTCTCTGGCAATCAATATTTTGTCTTTTGTCCCGTACAGGCGCATTTCCATATTTGATTTTATGGCATCTTTGACAGATTCCTGCTTACAGGAAAGGTTATCATGATAGATGACACAAAATCCTCGGTGATATTCAAAAATGTGTGTTGCATAAATCTCATATAATGTATTGATTTCTGTCAATAATAAAATGAAAAGTAGGAATCCATGCAGGCTCAGTGATTATATGCCAGTGGATTCATGCAGTTCTACCTGAGCTGACTTTTGACCTTCTGCATTTCTAAATGTGTTCAGATGAAGAAAATCGCTGTGAAGAACATGTTACATTTCTGCAGATAATTGAATGTGTCTGGCATTAAAAACCTGCTTTGATCAACCTGTATGTGCTGCTGTTGTGAAAATTTAAGGATCATCCATCCGTTTCTTTTCTGCCTGATTATAATTCCTCAGAAGACCATCTTAAAAAACATTAATGCATTACAGTATAGCATTTGAATTAGCCAGCCACAAATGTATCTTATTTACTGAGTTTATGAACTGAGATATGGCTGATTTATTATAGAATCAATAAATAACCAGATGATCATAAAAGCTATTTGATAAATCATAAATCAGTTTCATTTGGGCATCAACAGGTCCATCACAGTCATACCACTGATCATTTAACTTTACAAATAACTTGTCAAATACGATAAATGATGTATAATAATAAAACTGTAAAAATCACATGGAGAAGCTGAGATATATATAAGCTATATATATAAGCTATATAAGCTATATATATAAGCTATATAAGCCTTTAACAACCACCAAAAACATTTAGAAACCACCCACAACACTTTAGCATAGTGACCAAGAGTTTAAAATCTGTATTTATACATGCCGTAGCAACATAAGACTTGTATTTGGTTGGTTATAAGAACATTACTCAAACATTTTTTTAAATTCTGTAACGTTTTAAAGCATTCCACTAACAACTTAAGAATAAACTTTTTGATTTATATGATACTGTTTATCATATACTGTTTGATAATTTTGAGAGAACTTTCACAGAACATTCCCCAATGTTCTGAGAACGCTCCCTGTTAGCTTTGTTTTAATATGAATTCAGGGAAAGTTATCATGTTTTCCGCTTTATATCCAATGGTGCCTTGAATGTCAATTTTATTTCATACTCATTTATGTGGGTTTTGAAGATCATGGTACAGTAACTGTAACTAAAAGATGTTCAGTCACTCTAAACCAAGTGTGAGAACATGGAAATGCTGTCTTTTCCAACCGGTGAGCAGACAGGCATGTTATGAATCCAGGCTGGGAAAGCCGAAGTCTTTCCATAAAATTATTCAGTAGATTTCTGTGTTTCACTCATGTAAGAAAAGCCCTCAGGATGAAATATCTGCAGGACTTCTGCAGAACTGCAAGGCACTGACACAAACAACACCTGCATCTCTGTGTGTCTCTGTGTTTCTCTGTGTGTCTCTGTGTGTCTCTGTTAAATGGCCAGACACTCGTCTCGTGGCTTTGTTTCTGTTGCTAGCAGAGCGATGGCAGTCTATATTCCCAGAATACTTTAATGACAGGTGCTGAAGGGACAGCCCAAATTATATCCCCAGCGCAGATGAATGTTTAATGGATTTTGCCCTTGAGTGAGAATAAAGAAAGTTCTTTTATAGCCTAAGGTTGACCAAGACAGACAATCATTGCTTCTTTGTCACAGAATAGCTTGTAATATTATAATGCAGTCTGCAGCCTAATGCAACTTGCCTTATGAATGTTGTATCGGCTGTTATGAGGCATTAAGATACATATGTCATACAATAAAAAATTCAGATGGCAAAAACATGTTACTCACTAATTTGATGGGTATTCATCACCTTCTGTAATTAAAGTCATTCTAATCACTAATGAAACATGACAACTGTTGTTTACAACATATATATACAGTATATACAATAATGTTTTTTAATATTTTAATATAAGTGCAATCAAAAAAGACACGGGTGGGACGTCAAAAGTTCAGAAGTGATGCTAAAAATGTGTTTTCTATCAAGATGTGAAATAATATGAAAATTAAAATGATTTGAAATCTGTTTCTGCTGTATTAGTGTTTCCTGTCACATATTCCGTGGAGCAGCGGGAAGTCGATTTATGCATTGAGACTTTCTGTCACCCGCCCACAACAACAAATCAAGCAAGATCTGTTCATTTATGGGGACCTCTAATCAAATCCCTCATTCCATTCTACAGACTGATGATGTCACATTTCTGAGCTTGTTTTCAACACGTCTCTGTTTTCTCATATCGCTGTTAGACTCTCAGGACACAAACACTGTCCTACACGTCCACAATTTATCAGATTGTGAGACCATGAGGTCTTTCTTTAAAATCATTTCTCTGTCCCAGTGTGTTCATCTGAAGTATGACATTTCTTTGGGCTATCTTGATTTGTGACCTTGTGGACTCAATAACTTCAACCAAAGATTACCCAGCTAACAGGGAACGTTCTTAGAACGTTGGCTAACATTCTCTTAAATTCCTCTCTGAAG
This sequence comes from Ambastaia sidthimunki, assembly GCA_036877625.1. Lineage (NCBI taxonomy): Eukaryota > Metazoa > Chordata > Actinopteri > Cypriniformes > Botiidae > Ambastaia > Ambastaia sidthimunki. The sequence continues at coordinate 2,388 of JAZGTK010022880.1, read as the reverse complement.
TTATCAAAAACGTTCTTGCAGTAATGTTAGTAGAGAAGTAATGTTAGTAATGTTAGTTTTCATTGTTGTATATCATACGTATATATACGTATATCAAAAGCATTATCCTTAAATTATTGTGAAACGTTTAGGGATGCACCTCCATGCTTGCTTCTTTTTTAAAAAAAGTATGTTTTTATTAAAATTGTTAAATCAAATTGTACGAATTCATACGAAATAGCCAAACAAACAAAAATATGTCATTGAAATAAAAGCTGCAGTTTTATGTTTTAAACAGAGGTGGCGACAGAGAGGCAGCTGTACAGTGTAGATACTCTTGGAAAACGGTGGACACTGCAGCTGGTGAGAAACGACAGGCCTCATCACAGTTACCCACTAGAGACTCGAGTTTCTGCTTCATCTTGCCATCCATCTCAGCTGGAGATAACCAGGTTGCTCCAAGCTGTGAGGGTTCCTCGTCAGAGAACAGTGAAGTGGCTACAGGAGTTTGGATGATTCTGAAGATTTTGAAGCTGTGGGGGGTTGATGGATTAGGACTCATGTTTTGTAGTTTCTCTCTCTCTCTCTCTCTCATAGGAGATGCTCAACCCAGATGTCAAAGGAACTCTCTGAATCAGGCACTGGATCTGTGGCTTCCAGCTGATCATTCTCCTCCCTGGTGAGAAGATTGAAACACTCTCTTAATCTCTTTACTGAAGTGATGAACATCTGAGTGAGAGCTTTTCCAGCGAGTATGGAGAAGATATAACCAGTCTTATCCTGCCTTACCCAGCTAACAGAAAACCTTCTTAAAACATTGGCTAACATTCTCTAAAAGTTCTCTCAAATTTTTCAAAAAACGTTCTCGCATCTGTAGAATGTTTTTTAAATGTAATATAGCATATGTGACAAAAAACGTTATTGTTTAGTTGTTAGTGAAGCGTTTTAAGTTATAAATTCTTATGATCAAGCAATAATGTTAATACAGCGTATAAAAACTGGACGTTTTGAACGTTCCTAATTGTTAGCTGGGTAGATGCTTGTAACTCAAATGCCACGCAGCGCTCGGCTGCTAAAGCAATAACTTATACCTGGATTTCCATCAGTCAGGTTGCACCAATTAGTCTAATAGTTCTTCTGTTAGTCAGTGTGTTAGGTCTGTGTTAAGTCCTCGTTAAGGTGAATTTGACAGCAGGACGAAATTTCCTCTGTGACTACATGTCATTATATTGTAAGGTAACCTACAGAGTTAACCACTATTTAAACAGTGAAGTTATTAATTTAACCAGAGTTCTCAGCTGCAAGATAACAGTCACTAATTTAGTCATGCCGTTTTCTGTATTATGGCTTATTTCTGTTCTGTTTATTAATTCCATTGTTAATTGTGTTCATTTTCTAATTTTGTTTGGTCTGCTAATTTTGTGTTGTGTCCTCCTGAGGACCTCCATGTGGGCCTACAAGTTGATGGATACATGAGATAATATTGGCTATCCCAGCTAACAGGTTTTAGGTGGCTTAATGGAAAAACGTTCCTAATGTTTTCCTATGTTTTTCACCAGTTAAACTGGTAAAGGAAAATAATCGAAACCACACAAGGCATGGATTGTCAAAGATGACACAACATCTTAAGGTTTAAATTGGCTTGAATATTGTGAAGATACTGTAAACCTGTTATATAAGGATATATACTGTAAGCTGGCTCATCTTACTCAAGTCTTCCCCATTTGTATAACTGGGTAATGTTTCACCCCCGTGAAAGGCTTGAAGGCTTCAGTGTAAGTGTTGGGCCACTTTCGCTGTTAATGAGGAAATTCATTAGGAGGATAACAGAGGAGAATAAAGTCAAATAAACAGAATTACAAGAGATTATCCTGTTTAACCCAAACCATATGATTCCACTGACCAACCGGCAATGAGCTAAACTGGATGTAAGATTAAATTAACTCTTTTCAGCTTTAAGAGGATGTGTTAGATGGTGAGCAGAGCTCTGCAGTTTAAGAGGCTTAATTTAAAACATTGTAGTGTTCTTGTGCATTCTTGACCAAACCTAACCAAGCGTTTCGGGAACAGTCATGGCCTAATGGTTAGAATGTGGACTTGTAACCCAAAGGTTGCAGGTTCGATTTCCAATGCCAGCAGAAAATGCCTCAGTCCTGCTCCAGGTGTGTGTGTTCAATACTCACTGGTATGGGTTAAATACATGTGTGTATGCACACACACACACACATATATATATATACATAGTTTTTATCTAAACAACATGTCTAAAGACTTTTTAGATTAGTTTTAAGATTAGTCTTTAGAAGATTTTTAATTAGCTTTACTATATTTTGCTTGTGTAAATGCAGTTTTTCCAGTTTTATTTTGGTGTGAAGGGATGAAGAATTGCTGATCTTTTCATGCCCAAAC
>JAZGTK010022879.1:0-10130 GCA_036877625.1 Ambastaia sidthimunki | reverse complement strand
AAATAAATGAATTTAATCCATTTTGGAATAAGGCTGTAACATAAAAAAATGTTGAAAAAGTGAAGCGCTATGAATACTTTCCGGATGCACTGTATATATAAAAATATATATATATATATAATCCATAGGACAGGGAAAACAGGCAGGAACACACATACACCCAAAGTAACATTAATACTGGAACATCTGACACAGAACTGAAAACAACTTATAAAGGACACTGATAGAACACAGACAGGTGAGGCGATTAAACTAAACAAGAACAGGAAAACCAAATATAGGCATACAAGTAGGAGAAACAGTCCAACAGGGGTGTGACAGTAACAGTGTTTGTAGAAAAAAAATCCAAGAAAACTGGGAGGTAATCCTGTAGGAGTACCAGGGTAGAGCCATGGCAGAGATTTGGTGAGACTTCCAGATGAAGCAAAGGGCCAAACCGACGTTAACAGAGCTGCTAAAGGTAGAGACCCAGGTGGAACCAAGGAGCCATAAATCAGGGTGACACTGACAACCGAAAGGAGGTGCTACAAGGCTTTAGCAAGTAATGCATGTGTGGTATGGCAGACCAAGGTGACAATGGAGAGACTAAGGACTAGAGTGGAGCCAAAAGGATAGAAGAGTCTGGTGGAGCAGGAGAGATGGAGGGAGGAGCAATAGCCGCAAGTTCACAGCAGAACCAGAGCAATGAGTGACCAAGGTGGAATGAAAGGAGGGATAAAAGAGCCCAGTGGAGCCTCTGGGATGACAGACCATGGTGAAACCAAGGGAATGCAGAGCCAAGGTGTATCCAAAAGTCTGATTTAGCTAAATATAGTGAATATATGCTTTACTGTATATCAAAAATCTGCTTTGTGTTTTATTAACACAAGCAAAGATAATCACATATCGTCATATACTGATGTTGTAATGGCTTTAGTAATAAACATTAGTAATTTCTGTATTATGTGAAAACCCACAAGCGTTGTTTTAAATTTAATAGCCTTCTACTGATATTTTAAGTTTGTCTATATGTATTGTAGTTTCCCCATAGGGATATAGTTCGTACAGCAACAAATCTAGGTTTGCACGTGAACAATACCTTATTCTTCAATAAAGCTGTAGTTATCACTATTCTATTAAACTACTAGTTGTTACAGAGGAGGCTCCCACATCACCTCTCTCCAGCCACTAGAGGGAGACTCCTCTCAAATACAGATTCTAATTGGACATGACTACATTTCCAGTCAGCCACATACCTGGGGCTGACCACTCCCCCTCACCACGCACCTGTTTCCAATTCTCTCTAACCATGGACAATATGTAAACTGGTTGAGAACTCTTGAGCGTTTTCCCTGTGTTAATTTCTTGCTATTACCTGGACTGTTCATTTGGATTATTCTCTTGTTTGCTGCCTGCCCCGACCCTTGCCTGTTTACTGAACTATTTTTTTGTTTGCTGCCTGCCTCGACCCTTGCCTGTTTACTGTTTATCCCTTGTCTGCTGCCTGCCCCGACCTCTGCCTGGTTATTGTTTATGATCTGCTCTGCCTCCGATATCCCTGTTTGCTGGTTTGATCTTTGTATGTATGACTATTCTAATAAAGAGCTGCAAATGGATCCCTGTGCCCATGACTCTCGTTACACTAGTTAAATTCAAGTTGGTTTCTTTTTGGAAAACATTTTGATTGAAAATAAACAAGTAAATCTTTATTGGATTGATAAGAAATATGAAATTAAAATAACATAAAAGTAACATTCAACATCTACAATTGAATTATTACTACATATTACAAGCAATATTATTGGTAAATGTGTTTAGAATTTAATAAGTATCAATTAAACAAGGCCTATAGAAACCACTAAAAGAGAAATCATTAAAAATATGTAACCACAGAAACATCCTCTGTGAAAATTAAATAAACACAGTTCAAACTATGAACTGACAAACAAAACTATGCTGACAAAATCAAATAGATTTTCTATTCTATACCTAAGTCTATATCTAGACTTTCTATTTAGGGTTCATAACAAGATGTAACACTCCTGTCTGGACTGTCTGTTTGGTTTGGAGTTCTTGTGCTTGTTCTGTCTAATTAGTCTCACCTGTTGTCAATTAGTCCTTGTAAATAAGTGTTTCTTTAAGTTAGCTCCTGTTTAGTCTTTCTTGTCTGGTGATAACATTACGTTGGGTGTTCTATGTTCCTGCCTACTCATGCCTTATTGCCTTGTTGCCTTGTATCGTTTTTGGATTATTTGTATTGAAACACGTTTGTTTGGATTTCACGTGTTTCATGCCTGCCTTTGAGAGCGCCCCATGACAGAACACCAGACCTAAGCGTAAGTGGCATTTGTATTCCGCGTTTAACTAATTTTCATTTTTGTCCAGTGTTTGTTTTTTGTTTACTTCATGGATGACCCATCTTTCCGGATTCTCCTGCTGGAGCAGGGGGAGTGCTCTCTCGAGGACTACACTGATGAATTCCTAGCCCTTTCAGAGTTTACTCACTACCAGGACCACCCCTTGTGTTTTTTCTGTCATAATAAACTCAACGATGCTACTAAAGCACAGCTATCTGGGAAAGGTCCTCGAGAGACCCTTTTGTTGAGTGGGTGCTGGCATCCTGTGGATCGCCTATGACCGTTGAGATCGTCAAGAAAGACAACAGCCCCACTCCAGACCCAGTGCCCAGCCCTCCATCATCCTGGAGTGCAGAGCCACCGTTGACGGAGAGCTCGAGCCCCAGGCGACCGACGTGCCATCATTGGAAAATGTGACGGAGCTGAGGATCGCCTATGAGCCCGAGCTGGTGTCGTCAGACCAGGTGCGTGAGCTGGCAGTGGAGCTTGGTGTGGATGACCACAACGAGGGAGGCTTCGCCCACTGCACAAGCGCTGAGGGCGAGCCTACACTGGGTCCCATAGACTTGTGTTCTGGTATTACGATGTTGGATCAAGATTTCCCACCCACCCTCCCACTCTTCTGAATCTGTCTGCCATGCTGAAATGGCCACACCGCCGCTGTCAGCTGACAGTCCCTCTGCTCACCCTCAACCCACCATCTGTGCAGTGGCTGAGCTGCAGGTCTGCCAGCTACCATCGGCGCCGTGGCTGGAGGATTCCTCATCTTCGCCTCGTGTCTTTGAATCCTGGACTCCGCCTCGGCCCTTTGACCCTGCAGCTCCACCTAGCCACCAAGCTCCCTCGTCTACACCCTGGCCCGTCAGTCCACTAGCTCCACCGGGCTTCCTCGACCCTCCAGCTCTGCCTTGGTCTGTCATCAACCATCCCTCGGCTCAGGATTACACTCCTCCGGCTACGCCTTGTCACTCCATCCCACTGGCTCTGTCAGGCTCCTCCATCTCTCCGGCTCAGTCCTCTGTCGCACCGGCTCCACTGCGTCCTTCCGGATCCCTGCCTTCGCCTCGGTCGCTGGTGACATTTGCTCCGCCTTGGCCCTCCGGGTCCTCGTTGTCAGCTGGGATTGTCGACTCTCCGTCTCTGCCTCGGGCTCCACGTCCACCTGCTCCACCTCCATTGGTCGTCTCCTGCCTCCGCCTCTGCCTCCTGCTCCGCCTCCCCTGTCTGAACTGTCTGTTTGGTTTGTCCCATGTTTGCCCATATTTGGAGTTCCTGTGCTTGTTCTGTCTAAAGCCCTATTCGCACAGGATTAGTATTACCTGGTGACATCTAGTCATTTGTAATAATTGCAGAGGTTGTCTGTGATCTTAATCCTGTGCGAATCAGCCATGTCTGTAATTTGTAAAGTAAAAATTCCCCTGCAAATGACCTACCATATTTCACCGAACACAGAGGTTGTGTGATAATATTAGTGCCGTGCGAATCTGCATCTCTGTGATTTGGCCAGCATTTGGCGGGTTCGTATATCATTTTTTTGAGGTTTCTTTTTCCTGTGCGCGAAGAATGGAGGCTGCGTTCAATGACATGTATAGCAGCATGCAGTAAGGAAATTTCGTCTTTTTATTATATGACATACATATATAACTTTAATTTGTTACAAAGTATAAAAGAAATAAAAAAAGTTGATCAGAATTTGTTCAGCCAAACTTTCCCTTTATAAAATGTGCAAAATACTGTTTTTTGTAGGGATGCAACAAAACAGAACACAAATCAAAATTGAATAAATAAAATAGTGAACTGACAGATGTAAACTTGTATGTAAACACTCTAAATCTAAGGGCCAACAAATAATGCTTTCCTGCAAGATGGTAAGGTACAAAAAGCTAGTTGGGTGAGTCATTGTAGTAGTGCACTTTATATGCTGCTGGTGCCGGCTGTCCAGGTGCTGTAGATGGATAGTCCAAGCTCTCAGCTGATGGGCATTGAGAAGGTGGTGTATAAGGGTAGTAATGAGGGGCCGAAAAAGGTGCAAGGTGGGACTGGGGCCTAAAGCACTGAAACAACTCGGCATTAACACCCTCTTCTCCTCTGCTCTCTTTTCATCAGCTTCCATCTTCTTTTCAAAATCAAGACGTTTCCATTCCAGCTCCATTCTATTTCTCTCCAACTCTTTCTCCAATTCAAAATGCTCCCTGTCGAAGTCATGGGTGTTCTCATTTTGCTGAGATTACTGTAGCATATGCATGCATAAAGATAACATTACTGTAACTTATGTCAGCCGCTGAAACCTTATGTAAACTGGCTAACGTTATTACTGTAGCATATAAAGGCTAATGTAAGGAAGTGTGGATTAACCGTCCAGTTTGTCAAAATAAGGACATTTAATGGGGTTTGATCCAGTCATCTTGTTGTTTTTGAGACAAACCAAAGCAAAACCAGCAAACAGGACTGTCAGAGGATATTCCAAAATCAGAAACAGAGCCCAGGCAATAGTTCAGGGCAGGCGGCAACAACAGAGTAATCCAGTAAGCAAAGCGGGGTTAAAAGGCAGGCAGCGAGATATCCAAAAACGTGAGACAGTCCAAAGTAATACACAGAGTAATCCAACAAGGTATAACGCTCAGAAATGTTTGCAGAAATGGCAGAACAAGACTTCGCCATGAACAAACAAACTAGAGAGTACTTATAGTGTTCTTAATGAGGGAGATGGCCGCCACCTGAGATGGGCGCGGCCCAGGTACGGGGTCATGGGAAATGTAGTCCTAATATTCCGGGGATGGCTTCCGCTGGCGTCCACTAGAGGGAGCCACAGAGGCCGAATTCGTGACAGAGCCCCCTCCCTGCGAACGGCTCCTGACATGAGGATCAGCCCAGCGCCGGGGTCTACCACGAGGTCTGGGTGCTGGTCGATCTGGATGTCTCTGGTGAAACTCCTCAATGAGAGAGGGATCCAGGATATCAGAGGAGGGAACCCAGGACCTTTCTTCAGGACCGTAACCTTCCCAGTCGACCAGGTATTGGATTCGACCGCCCCGGCGCCTCGAGTTGAGGATGGTGCTGACCCTGTATGCCTCCTCGCCATCCACCATGATGGGAGGAGGCCCCTGATCACCGGCCTCTTCTAGGACTTCCGCTCTTGGAGGAGCACCAGCGGGCTTTAACAAAGAGACATGGAAGGTGGGTGAGATACGATAACTGGGTGGTAAGCTTAGTCTGAAGGATACTGGAGTGATTTGTTTAATGATTTTGAAGGGACCCACGTACCTGGGACTGAGTTTTTTGCAGGGAAGGCGCAGCCGCAGATCTCTGGTGGACAGCCATACCCATTGACCTGGAGAATAGGGAGGATGTTGAGTTCGACGACGATTTGCCTGTTTAGTGGTGCGGCGCACGGCCCTCTGGAGGTGAACATGAGCAGCATTCCAGGTCTCCTCACTTCTCTGCATCCAGGCATTCACCGCTGGTAGGTCTGAAGGTTCTCCAGACCACGGAAATAAAGGAGGTTGGAAGCCCAGGACACATTGGAAGGGTGTTAGGTTGGTGGCTGGTTTTCGAATAGAGTTTTGAGCGTACTCGGCCCACATCAAATAACGGCTCAAGTCAGATTGGTTTCTGTGGCAGTTGGTACGAAGGAAGCGTGTGAGTTCTTGATTCATCCGTTCTACTTGTCCATTAGATTGCGAATGATAACCAGTGTCTGCTTGCATGGAGGGCCACCAGAATTTATTGTTTAGTAGCTGGAGAGTGGCTGTAATGCCTGGATGACCTGAACTGGGTAGAGAATGTACTTGATGGAGAACTCGGGTCCGGAGAGCTTGGGGAACATAGGTGCGATTAACAGAACAGTTTTGGGGTGCTGGTTCACGACTTAATGCCTCACTTATCTCAGTCATAATGTCCCATTGGATGGGAGAGACTATCAGGCTGGCTGGGAGAATGTTCTCTGTGGAAGGAGTAGCACAATCTGCTTCATATAAACGGGACAAAGCATCGGCCTTAGTGTTCTTTGAGCCTGGTCTATATGTTACTTTAAAATTGAACCGGGTAAAGAAGAGGACCCAACGAGCCTGACGGTGATTTAAGCGTTTGGCTGATTGTAAATATTCTAAATTCCTGTGATCAGTCAAAACGGTAAAGGGATGTTTGGCCCCCTCTAGCCAGTGTCTCCATTCCTCGAAGACCACTTTCATGGCCAAAAGCTCTGTGTTTCCCACGTCATAGTTCTGCTCTGCAGGGCTTAATTTATGGGAAAAGAAGGCACAATGATACATTTTGGGAGGATCTCCATGTTGCTGAGAAAGGACCGCTCCTACTCCCATGCTAGATGCGTCTACCTCCACCACGAATTCCTTGTCAGGATCTGGATGGTGGAGAATGGGGGCAGTGGTGAAAGCTCCTTCAAAGCCTGGAAGGCCTCTGTAGCTGAGGGAGACCAAGACAAACGATTATTACCCCTTTTTACCATGGAAGTGAGGGGTGCCACCACCATACTGAAGTTTCTTATGAACCTTCGATAAAAATTAGCAAACCCTAGAAACCGTTGGAGCTCCTTGAGAGTGCGAGGTTGTGGCCAATTGATCACTGAGGTCACCTTTTTGTCGTCCATGGTGACTCCCTCTGGACTGATGATATATCCTAGAAAGGACACTTGGGTACAATGAAATTCACATTTTTCAATCTTTGCATTCAGTTGATTATCAATGAGTCTTTGCAGGACAGCTCTCACGTGTACTGTGTGTTCTTGGGGGGTGTTGGAGTAAATGAGTATGTCGTCTATGTACACAATGACTCAGCGATTTATCATGTCTCGAAAGATATCGTTCACAAATGCTTGAAAACATGAGGGGCTGTTTGCGAGACCAAAGGGCATGACTAAGTACTTATAATGGCCTGAGGTGGTTGAGAAAGCGGTCTTCCATTCATCTCCCTTTCGAATACGGATTAGGTTGTATGCATTTCTGAGATCTAGTTTTGAGTAAACTTTGGCTGATCGTAATTGTTCCAGAGCAGCTGGTTTCAGAGGAAGTGGATATTTGTATTTAATGGTTACCTCATTTAAGCCACGATAGTCAATGCAGGGACGCAAACCTCCATCTTTCTTCTTTACAAAGAAGAATCCCGCTGAAGCTGGTAACGTGGAAGGTCGAATAAACCCCTTTTCTAGTTCCTCTTGAATGTATTGTTGCATAGCCTCGGACTCAGGTTGGGATAGGGGAAAGATTCTTCCCTTTGGAATGGTGGCGCCTGGAACCAGGTCGATGGCACAGTCGTTGGGACGATGAGGGGGAAGTTGAGTGGCCCTGGTCTTGATAAAGGCGAGGGCTAGATCTGCGTATTCGGCTGGCAGGATCGTCCCCTGAGGAACTGGAACACTAGAGAGAGGAACATTAGTACGGACACCTTGTCTCAGACAGTTAGCTTTGCAGTGCGGTGACCATTGAATTATTTCACGGCTGGCCCATGAAATTACAGGACTGTGGAGATCTAACCAGGGAAATCCCAGGATGACAGGTGTCTGAGGCGAGCGAATAACAAATAATCTTATGCTCTCCTCATGTAGAGCACCAACCTGAAGGGTCAAATCGGTTGTGGTTTCAGATACTTGACCGGTACCCAAAGGTCTCCCATCTATGGCTTCTATCTTCTATGTTCCCTCTTGCAGGTTGATAGTCGTGTATAGGAAATCTGCATAGGTTCAGGGTCTGGGTCTTTAAGACTTGCAGATGCCATGACAGGAGCCTCTGTAGTCTTTCTGGCCCGTAACAGGTTGTCAAGACGGATGGAAAGGTAGATGAATTGATCAAACGACTTGCCTTCGTCGCGACAGGCTAGTTTTTGCTATGTACATTGTAGCAAAAATCCCTTACATTTTCCCGGAGATCCGTCGGATTTGTTTTGGAAAGGCTAGGACCCATAGTTGTCGGGGTCGAGTGCACTGGGGCAGTAGCGGAAACATTCTGGGCAGCACCGTAACCAGGAGAGAGCTGTAACGCCTGCAGAGACTTAACCAGCTCCTCAGTTATGGTGGTTAGGCGGCTCAACTGCTGCTGATGCACTGCTAAAGTGGAAGCCTGCATGGAGAGTTCTGTGCTCAGCTGGCGCATGGCTGCTGTATCGTCAGGTGGCGAAGTCTTCTGTAACGTAAACTCAGGAGACGTAGGATCCATATACAGCAATGTTTATTGACAATAGAGTAAACAAACAGGCAAGGGTCAAAACCAGCAAACAGGACTGTCAGAGGATATTCCAAAATCAGAAACAGAGTCCAGGCAATAGTTCAGGGCAGGCAGCAAACAACAGAGTAATCCAGTAAGCAAAGCGGGGTCAAAAGGCAGGCAGCGAGATATCCAAAAACGTGAGATAGTCCAAAGTAATACACAGAGTAATCCAACAAGGTATAACGCTCAGAAATGTTTGCAGAAATGGCAGAACAAGACTTCGCCATGAACAAACAAACTAGAGAGTACTTATAGTGTTCTTTATGAGGGAGATGGCCGCCACCTGAGATGGGCGCGGCCCAGGTACGGGGTCATGGGCCCTAATATTCCGGGGATGGCTCCCGCTGCCGTCCACTAGAGGGAGCCACAGAGGCCGAATTCGTGACACTATCACAGTACTTTCTTTGCAGGTAATCCAACCTTTCTTTACACTTGGTCCAATCTCCAAAGTCCTGTATAGACGGACACCGGAGGACGAGGTCTTTGTGAAAATTTTCCCCAAAGATGTGGTTGTGCACCATTTGTTCAAATTGCCTTTGATAACGTGGTTTGCCCCAAACATCAATTAAACAGAGTGTCTCCTCCCGTGTCGAATGCTGGTTTTTCTTCTTACCGCTAGCAGCCATGTTGAGAAACAAGTAAGCGAATGTTACGTACTGCTTTGGCATCATAACATTTTGGCATCGAGTAAAATCACAGGCTTCGTTTATCCCGTGTGAATGCGCCATACGAAAATCAGACGTGAGGGTGTAATTTCTAAATCACCCCAGATAATACTAATCCTGTGCGAACAGGGCTTAATTAGTCTCACCTGTTGTCAATTAGTCCTTGTAATTAGTGTTTCTTTAAGTTAGCTCCTGTTTAGTCTTCCTTGTCTGGTGTTAACGTTACGTTGGGTGTTTTATTGTTCCTGCCTACTCATGCTTTGTTGCCTTATATCGTTTTTGAGTTATTTGTATTAAAACACGTTTGTTTGGATTCTACGTTGATTCAAGCCTGTTTTTGAGAGCGCCCCGTGACACAAGAGTACTCTTACACACAAACAACAAGAGTAACAAGCAAGTAAAATTCATTGATTCTGAAGTATTCAAACAGATTGATTGTGTAACGATTGCTCAGGAGACGATAGATCCATACGCAGCATTTTATTGAGTTGTCATACAATACAAGGTCAAACACAACAGCAGACAGGAATGAAGCAGGCAAGGCAGATCATACACGGGAAACAGGCAATGGTCAGGGCAGGCAGCAGACAAGAGAGTAATCCAAAATACAGGCAAGGGTCGGGGCAGGCAGCAAACAGAGAAATCCAAGGAACAGGCAAACCAGGTAATACACAGAAATACACAATCCAGGAAAACGCTCAGAAATGTCTACTATGGCAAAATAAGACTTTGCCCTGATATAATGAATGCAAGCAGATTATATAGAGAGTCCATAATTAGCAAACGGGAAACAGGTGTGTAACAAGTGGGAGTGGTCAGCCCCAGGTATGGTGGCTGCTGGGAAATGTAGTCCAAATAAGTTCAGGTGACGGTTCCCACTAATGGCCAGAAGGGGGCAGTGTGGGAACCTC
>JAZGTK010022878.1:0-10130 GCA_036877625.1 Ambastaia sidthimunki | reverse complement strand
AATGTGATTTTATAAAAAATAATAAAATAATAATTGTTAAAAATAAGTCTATTCTGAGAAAATAAAATGCTAGAATAGAAAGTATTACAACTAGCCCAGGTCTCCTATATATGGTGTAGCATGAACTGAAGATAGACACAATGAGATCGTTGGTGACAAGTTTAGGAAAGGTTATTATTTAAAATGCAAATTTAAATTAGAAAGGATATTAAAGTGTCCATGGGGAAACATAAAAACAGAACGCTGTGTCCTTGTTGTGCTGGTGGAATTGAAGGTTGAGCTACGCAGAGGGGCACAGATCCAGAGGCACTAGGCCAGGCTGCCATTGTCTTGTTGGTGGCCTTGCCTGGTTAAACATAACCACAAAACTAATTTAACATTCCATGTAATGGCATTTTCAATTCAACTGCATTGTCTGCCTGCCATTTCATACACTTTCTATAAAATGAGAATAAATTGCAAGCAGAATTAATTGCTACTTCTCAAAATGTTAAGGACTTAAGCATGTGTTATTTTCACACTGTCCTTGAGAAACATTTTCCAGCCTTCCGAACAATGCATGCAGACTTCCGCCGTGTGACCATTTTCCTTTTCTTTGTAGGTGAACATGCAAATGAGGAAAGAAAAACTAAAATAAAAATGTAAACTGAAGTTGAAAACTTTCAATCAGGTAATAATTATATTTTTTATATATATATTTTTTACTTGTAAAATTTTACAATTCAAATTAAAGTTTTACAAATACAAAGTTTTATAAAAGCAACACAAAACTATTGGAGTTAGCAGTTTAGATGGAAAATGTACATAAGTATTTGAATTTCTGTCTAGATTTCTGGTAGATTCCACTTTATCTTTAAAGACAGCATGCAGTCACACTCACATGAGCTCCGCATGTTTGATCATCAAGTCTGTTGACCCATGTTTGTTCCATTGATGTACACACAGAACTCTAATGGTCACATATTTGCTCATTTGATTACTTACTTAGGTCATAATCAGCCAAATTTCATATTAATTCTACCTCATATTGTTTCTTTCAGTTTTATTTTTATAATGTTTTATAATTCTTTGTTCAATGTTAGGTTTAAATTAAATAACAGTTTGTAATACATTCAAAAACTGCTTATTTTGCATGAACACACCGGGCAGCTTATCCTTCCTTTTTGTGTGCAAATGATACAATTATAAATCCCAGCAGCCTCATAGTGTTTTGCTAGCCAATGGCACTGTAATCTGGCATATACACACAAACACACACGTTTACTTGCATGAATAACAGCCAAATAATCAGTGCTATTTGTTTCACAGGGATTTCACAGAAGCTACAGTGTGGACTGTTCGCTGTGGACTGAGCGAGTTGCTGGTTGTAAACAGATTGACATGCTGGTAAACACAGGGTGTTAAATGAACACTGCGGGACTCCTCACTGCTTACACAAAGAGTCAAGTTTTCTGCTCGTGTGCTTCAGTCCTCCTTTGGCAAAGGACTGTTTTTGCCTCAAAACAATCTCTGTCTCTCTCACTCAGTGTGTAAGGGGGTTAAAACGTGGGAGGTCTAATGAGCCTCTGACATTTTACAGTGACAGCAGATGATGGCTTTGGGTGTTTAGGAGAATAACGAGAGGATCAGACTGCAGGTTCATCCACAAAGAAGATCTTGCAACTGATGGGCAAGAGCTTATTATGACACCAAAGTTTTCATTTTGCACTCTTTACTCATTTTGTGATTGTGGTTTCTGATGACCTGAATGTAGAATTTCCTTGCAGTTGATTACAAATGCCACACATGATCGTATCCATAGTCAGATAACTTGAAGTGCATTTTTAAGTTGGTCTATGATTTATTTGATATTTTGCAGCATGGCTGTGTTATATTGTTATTTAAATTTGATGAGGGAAATTATAGGGCAATGAGATGCAAAATATTCCACGTCTTAAAAAAAATTCTTCTTTACCTTCTTTACCTTTACCACAACTTTTATTGTGATATTCACCCAGGTTATGATTCCATTAAAGTTTGAAAGTATTAGGTCATCCAATCATTCAGATTGTCCACTCATCACATCTAGCAGAAGAATTCCTGACACATCTAGAAAGGAGGAAGCTCAAGAATGGACAAATGGTCTCTTGACCGACCAACATAGCATTTTTATGAGCTGAGCTATCATCCAGAGGGCTTCCCAACAGATCTTACCACAAAGCTGAGGTTTTATTTTTCTCTGCAAGTCCACAATATCGCTCAATCAGCTGTGGGAAGATATAAGCCCTCACTGTGTAGTTGTCATCAGATTTTTTAGCTTTCTCTGAAACTTTTAGCCACGCCCATTGAGTTACATCACAGTGATTTCACACAATTTAAACAAAGGTGACCATTAAAGTGAGTGTAAGGTTTGTCATCATCACCTCAAGTTGAAAACCTTCAAAAAGATGTTTCATTCATGAAGCTAATCGGATAAACAATAATCACGGTTAATTACTAACATTCAGGTTTGGAATAGTGAAAATACTGTCACCTTTACTTGCGGGTGACATGTAGCCTAAATGTTTTGTAGTCACTAAGTTTGACTTCAGCATCCCCCTCTCATTTGCATACTGCTCTTCCGGAGCTCAAAAGTCTCTTGCAAAAGCTTTAATCTTCTTTCCCCTGAGCCTCCTCTCTGAGTGGCCCTCCTGCCTCTCTCTTCTCTCTGTCAGAGTGACCCAGTTGCACCCTGCTTCCAGATTGTTTAACTTGCTTTTAATTACTTGATGTTTGTGCAAACTACAAATTGAAGTAATGCATATTTTAAATGGCAAAAAATTAAAGGGTTGGTTTATGCAGAGATGAACATTTTTTGCCATTTATTCACTCTGTTTTTTTTTCTAAACTTGTATGACTTTATTCTGTGGAACACAAGATGTTTACACAAGATGTTTTCATACAGATGAATTAATGGCACGTTTTGTAAATCTAAAAAAAGTACTTAATGGGACCTGTGTGTTACATTCCACTTTTATATGTATATATATGTTTGTTAAAACAATGAGAATTCTCAAAACAAAGCATACCACTTCCTATTAAAACATAAAAAGGGTACAGGAAATTGAGGCAACTCTGCAATGGAAATAAAAATAGACCCAATGGCAAAGTCTTGAGTTTCTGACAAGGTCTTCAAGAAATCATTAAACAAACGGTTATAGCAGAACGATTTAGTAAGTAACTTATGTCAGCAACACAAAAGCCCAAGCAGATGATGAAAGCTTAGAGGAAAGTGTGTGTGCTACACACACAGCAGTACACATCTTGCTTTTCAATTAAACATCAAGTCTCCTTGTTAGTAAATTCTGCAAATGAATGATGGAAACTTTGATCTTTGACCCAGAAAATTAAAAATAAATGAAGCTAGTTTTGCTTTAACTGATGTATGTTTGACATTTTGGTAGGGTTAGAATATATTTTGCTTAATTCTGTGGTCACTGATCATGCTGTGCAAATAAATAATAGATATCAGATTGATTATAGGACATCAGTCAGGTTAAGACTTAAGATATCAGGAAGCTGGCTGTGTTGAAGCATTAATATAAAATGAGATCCTGAGCTGCATCATTTGTTATATTCAAGGCTGTGGGTGTATTTCAGACATGTGGCTACTTGGCTTTGTAGTTTATGTAGCTGGTATATCACAAGTGATATTTTGTTTATAATGGTGTAAATAGAAGCTCTCCAAGCCCTGTGTGCTTTAAAAGTCACAACAATTCACAATGCTAACTTGGCACTGCAGCAGGTGTCTCAATTTTACATAAGATACTGTACAAGAAGTGCCATTCATCTGATTAAAAGAGTACAAATGATTAAGTAATTGCTGAATATGAATGTTGCACTGTAGGTCTGAGTTGTGACATAGTGGGTACAGCATGACACACTATAAAGTGCTGTTAGCTCAAAGAATGCAGGTTTGAATTCCTGTCCCGTTTGAATACCTTTCCTCTTTTCTCTCTCTCTCATTGTGTTGTCCTTTCAAACATGTTTTTATGTGAAAATAGTATCTTGTATCTCAGCTTATATGTATAGTCAACTACAACTACAGCTTTGTTTGATTATGCTGACCCACCCCAACCAGCCTGAAACACCGGCTAAGCCAAGTGTGTGAACTGATGTGAAACTATCTGCTTTGCCATCCAACAGCCCCATGTGTTGAGAAAATGTATTCAGTGGCACTAGCCACAAACACCATATTGGGGGTTTCCATTTAAAATCTATATTTTAAACATTCAAAGCTCTATTCTGGAGTTACACCAATGCTAGTAGTGACAAGCAACATTTTGTTGCTATAGAAACCAGTTTGATTTTTTTTGCTATTTACAGAGTTATTGCAAGTTAAGACATTCTGGAGTAAGGGAGAACAAAGCTTTTACAAACTACTGAGTTATGAAAGATGATCTGCCTCTGCTCGGTTCATCCCCAAGCCGGCTGTCTTCTCACCGACGGCACATCCAGCCTCCTGACAGGACAGAGTGTCAGAGAGGAGGGCGCAACAGAGCTCCACACACCTGATGCCTCCTCAGATGTGCGTCGTCACGGCCGCATGTCTTTTCCTCTCTGATGCACAGTTGCGCACTGGGTGCAGGTATTGCGTGCCACAGCCTGGGTCATGCTGAGATGATGATGATCACCTGGCTGGGCATTTCTTGACCTTTTTCTCCTCAGCACGGCCCATCCTTGAATTTTCTGTTGACGCGACAAGGACACACGTACCTTTTAACGCTTTTTATTTGGATTTTACATAAAATAGAAACCTTGAGGTTTACCCTCATGGATCCAGCTGCGTTTTTCTTCACTGTTCCACACAGATGATGTTTATTGTTGCTTATATACTGCAAGGTGATTGCATCGCTGAATGCTCTTTAAAAATACCATAAAAGGAGTCAATTTCACTTCTGCATTATATTTAGTTTTATTTTCTAAAAGCCCTGTAAAAGCTTTGTGTGAGAAAAAACACAGAGTCATCGGCTTAACATGCCATAATAAATTAAAATTGAGAATGACTGAGATTCCAGAACTGTAGCGGCAGGAAATTTTTTAACAAGTAAGGCTGGCTTTTTTCTGCTGTAAAGCTATTGTATAGCTGTAAAATGTATGGTGCTTTTTTGTTGTTGTTATTTTTTGGGATTGATGCTCTCAATCGCCTCTCAGGACATTCTGCAATGCATCATCTTTTCTGTTTCACAGAAGTAAGTACAGGTTCGGAATGACAGGAGGAAGACAAAACAATGACAGATTTTTTTAGGGGCCACTGTATGTTTTTTTCTTGATACACAAGTCCCAGTCCTTCAAGCCAAGCGATTTGGACTTTTTGTAACTGAAAAACATTGTCGTCTAACAAGTAAGATAAACATACACAAATGCTTCGTTCCACTGACAGCGTGAACTTTACACCGGTCCTCCGGGACCATCTCTCAGCACACCACACCTTCTCATAGCATTCAGCACTTGACAGATGCCTCTATACCTGGCAGGGCTTTTCAGGACGATGGAGCCCTACAGCGGACAGGTGATGGATCTATAGTAATGTGTTAGGCCTGTTCCTCTGGGAGAACCTGTCAGGCTGGATCAAACCCTGGTTATTTTACACCAAGAACCTTAACCAGAGTCGAGTAGTCCACTCTTCACAGTCAGTCACAGGGTGAAACCTTTGGGGCCGAATGATGCCTGACTGAAGAAGTGTCTGTGAAACTGAACAAGATATGAGTTTTGTATAAGCAGGCCACTCGAGTGAAATGAGCTACACAGTGTCCAGTGTTGGGGAAGCTACTTTGACGTTGCAGCTTGTCAAGTTACTTGAAATGTGGAGAAACTAAAGTCGAGTTATTTTGGAAAAAAGTGATGTTAAAAAGCCAAAATTTTAATTAAAGAATTTGCTTGGTTTAAAAGGACGAGTTAAATCAGAAAGTGAAAGGAGCAAATATGAGTTATGTTAGCAATATTGCTAGCTTTAATTTAGTCACTCACCAATGAGTTTAACACACGGGCTTTATTATTAGCAGTAAGGTGAAGGAAGAGGCCAGGGTTTTTACGCATGAATAAAAACTATCTTCTGAATACAGATGATGGTATCCTTGAAAATGTAATGCTTTGCATGATGCTTATTTATCAATTGTGTTGTAGAAAACAAGATGAGGAATGCATATGGGGTGAATCACTGATAAGGTTAATTGAGGTCACTTTGCTTAACAAGGCATGTAAACGATTGCGTAAACACAGAATCACTCATATACAGTATCCGGCCTTCTTACGATAACTCGCCACATATTATCGTCAGACTCCGAAAGCATTATCCACAATTGCTTCCCATTTAAAAAGGAGTTAATCTGATTCCAGGTTATTTCTGGAGATGACTACCACAGTGACTCTAAAATGTTCTTTAAAAGGTGGAAAATATTCCGTTCACGTCAGGACAGCAGCAATACTTAATGCCGACTCCGCAGGCGACATGCCTAAGATCTCTTGTAATCCCCGGGAAAGTTGAACCAGCACATTAAATGAGAGCGAAGGCAGTTTGGTGCTGTCACTAATTAGAAAGGCAAAAAAGCAGAGATTCGGTGTGGGAACTATACCGAAAATCCCCGTATATTGTCTCGGATGTCAGGGCACATTTAATTCAGCGTAGTAATCGGCTGTTTGGTACAGCGCGGGGAACCTCAGATACTTTCTGGCTCAGCAAAAGAGAGCGTGAGCTATCTCTCTGATAACACACACGCTGATTGTCAGTCTTCTGGAGTTGTCACAGGTTCAATTTTAGTGCAATAGGACTTCAAAGCAAAAACAGCCACACCAGCGTTTCATTTTGAAAACCTCCACTTGACAGTTGCAGTCTTACCTCGGTGAAACTGCAGCACACAGCTGTGTGGCAGGCCATCACGGTGCTTGAAGTCGGCCCACTCTAATCTCTATTCATAGCCTGAATGATATAGTACAACAGAAGCTGTGCAACCCATTACCAAGCCATCATAGAGATGGAGAGTCTATTATTTACACAGACAGCAGAATACACATAAGCAAGGATCTGTAACGCGCAAGAGGGATGCACATCAAATGCAGACGTCTGTGCTTTTGATAACAGTTTGACAGTCGTTTTGCAACAACTTTTTAATTTGTGTGTAAAAAAAAGCGCTGTTATGATTGCTCATACTTGCTGTAAGGGTTTTTTAAATCCACTGACCCTGTGTATTAAACATCCACACTCACACTGTTTGTGCTACAGGCATGAATTGTAGCTCAGATTGTGCCGCTTATTGATTAGACATATGCTAGTGCTTGTCTGGCTTATGGTTTTCGCCTGGTAGGTTAAAACATTGTAAAAGTCCCATATACTTGAATTTCAGGATTGACCCTGGACTATCTAGGCACCAAAATGTCTTTAAGATCTGAGGAAGAGCTCAAATAAAGTGGGCCACCTATCATTCACCCAGGTCAACCTAGCAAATACCTGGTGACACCTACCAGTTAATTAACCAAAATAGAACCAAAACTCTTTATCTGATCAATGTGCTGTTGTCAAAAATTGTTGTCACAATTATCATAAACCTGCCCTGGTGTTCTAGTTATTCAGGTGCTATGAGCAGCATTAAAGGATACAAATGTGCTCTGGGGATTAGGAACATTCTAGACCCAATAACCTCAACACCACCATCAATCATACCAAGCAAATCACGCTAATGTGATGTCCTACAACTCAGGCTTTACTTTGGCCTACTTCCTATACAAAAAGTGTATGAGAGTACAATAATGTACTATTTATATGAAGTATGCAGCTAAGGTTGCCATTAACTGCGTGACTGTAGCTATCACATTAATTATCGATGCAGTTTGAATGATGAGGAAAAAAACAAGCTGTTTTTGGGTGGCAGGGCCAAGATTATTAAAAGCCAGGGAGCTTTAAATGAAATATGACTTTATCACAATGTCTGACACAAACTTTACTGAAGAATGTTTTGTAAGAATGCCCGTGTTGTTGTGTAGTGAACACAGTTGAATCCAGCAGCAATGGGGCTGGTTAATGATTTTACCCGTTTGGATTGTGTGATGAGAGATGACATCTTATTTTGTGCTAAAATGTACATTTTTTTGCCTAATTTTGGCATTTTGTTTGGTTTCTTCATATGTGTGCATTTGTCATTGCATTTGTCATTGCATTTTATAGCTCAACTGGTAGAGCATTGCGTTAGCAGCGCAAAGGTTGTGGGTTCGATCCCAGACAATACAAGTACTGATAAAAATGTATACCTTGAAGTCACTGTAAGTCTGCCAAGTGAATAGAAATAAATAATAATTAAAAAATAAATAAGTAAAAATAAACTCCTGTTAGAAAAGTAGTTTACAAAGATGTTAAGTAACTGAGGAGTATGCAAGTTATACAACTGATACCTTCTTTCCATAATGATATCCCAGCTAACAGGGAATGTTCTTAGAACATTGGCTAATGTTCTCTAAAGTTATTAAAAAGTCTTACGGGAAGGTTAGGAGAATGTTTGTAACATTATGTATCATATATTAAAATGTTAGTTAGTGGAAAAGTAGTTAGTGGAACATTTTTTAAAATGTTAACTAAAATGTTGAATAATGTTTACATAACAAAAAATTTATGTTAATAAAACTGAAAATTTTGAACATTCCTAGAACTTTCGAAAATTTTTTACTTAATGGAAATGTTAGGGAAAGATCTTACAGCCTACAACTGATAGCTGGGATATCAGTTTAATATTAATATCATGCCAAGTGAATCATTATGTGCCATTTAAACAAAACAAAACAATATCCATTCATCATTTTATCATATTTTAGTCTGACTAGGCCAAATAACAGTAGTATATATTCATAAGTGATCTGACTTTGTGACTGAAGAAGACTGTCTGTAAATAAAAGCTGGTGTTGATCAGTTGATCATGTGACTTTAGATTGATTTAAATATAGCACACAAGTTGTTTGAACTACTTTTATAGTGTTTGAAGCTTGGCAGCTGGGTACATAAATGATTCAATTAATTGTACAGCTTGGTGTGCTGTTCCTTTAACAGAACTCATCAGAACTTTCCCAAGTTTCCCAAGATCACCTTTCCAAAAATCTGAACACATACGCTTCGCATGAACTGCTGCAAATGGCAGAATAAACAAAAACATTTGCATAAATAGCTTATCTTTTAATTACAGACTCGAGGGTCTTGAATCATGCCCTGAAATTATGCTTTTGTATGAGAAGCCTCTTCTTTGATTGAAAATGGCATAACGATATTATAATAATAGAAATGCTTATATGTGAATCATTTATGCATCAAGATATTATTGCAGTTTCCATCTTAAAAGGGCCCTTCTGTTTGATGAGCTGACTTCATTATCCGTGTCTCCAAAATTCAGCCGATGACTCAGATTCAGTTTTTTAGAGGGTTTGGATATATTTTACTGAAGAAAAATGGAGTGTCATTGTAGAGTGTCCTGACTGTTGGGTTAATAAGATCATATGAATGTCAACTAAAGCAAAGAAACAATAAACTAACTTTATGAACCCTCAATCACTTTTGAAGTCACATCAACTATGTTGTGCAGACAGCATTCATTCATCTTTATAACGTTGGCTGTTTTTGTTCCTCACTTGGTAGATGCAGAAGCCATTTGCGACTTCATTATTTCACAATCGTCATTTTCTTATCTGTTATCTGCTACAAAATTGCTTACTTGACTTTAACAGGTAGGAGAATTCCCATTTACTCTAAATGATTCATATTTTTTAATCTTGTTTTTGTGGTGTAATTTTGCAGGTTTAGTTTCTATTTGTTCCCTTTTTAGTTTCACTTTGCCTTCTTTGTCAATATTGTTTTTCCACTGTTACTGGCCCCTGAGGGTCAATGTCCATCTTACGAGACCAACCTTCCTATAAGACAGGAATAATCACAAATGAGATCTTTTAGATTTCTCAGTTGTTTATTCTTGATATTAAAATAAGATTAAACGTTTCTGTTTCTTACATTTTTCCCATGAGAAAGAGACCCCAGTGATCTCTCCACTGGAATTTCAGTTGCAGTCTGAACAATGTTCCAAACTGTGCCAAGATTACTAAATCATCAAAGTCAGAGATTCCATTTGAACTCAAACATTATA